>BGPR01007712.1:47276-69168 GCA_013235015.1 Araneus ventricosus
TATGTCCAACAAAAAAAAAGAGCGATCTTTAATGGTTAATATTAATGAAACAATTTGGTCGATGTTAAGTGAATTCGGAAAGAAAAAAAAAATAACGCCAACACTTTCTCGTTCAAGAATCAAATTTTCCATTTAAGTTTAAGAGAGTTTAACGTTTTGTTATTCCTGAAACAATTAAAAACGGAATTTTAAGTTAACTTATTCAAACTAAGTGATTTTTAGTGCTCTTGTATGTTGTTGTTAGAATATTCTAAAATTGTGTTTGTTAGTGGAAAAATAAGCTTGAAGCAAAGAGGAAAGTTGAATGATGAAAGAAAAATAAATCCAAGTTGGATCATTCGAAGAATTATTCTTATAAAAATGATTTAATTAAGAAACAGATTTTATGAGAATTAGCAACTAAGTAAACATTTTGTTATTTAAGAACAGAAAATGCGCAAGTTTTGAAATTTTCCTGAAAACAAATGAAAAACGTTATTCGATAACGAAAAAAGAAAAATTAGCATGCCGAAAAACAGAATAAGATTGAAAGTTTAACTCTAATTGATGAAATTCTGTTCAAAAGCTGAGAAAATTGAAAGTCTCTAAAAACAGAAAAAAAAATGAAATTAAGATTGTAAGTATCAAATTATTATGTTTATTTTATATTTAAATATTTTATTTTAATGCACGCATGATAAGTTATGATTGAATTGATGTAAATCTGTGAAAGGACATTGTGAAAAAAAATCTAAGCCACGAAAATCAAACTTTTGTAAAAGAAATAAGTCGAGAAAAATTCAAAGTTCCTCAAAAATTTTCAAAGTCCGAAAAAATAATTAATTCGTTATCTTAATTCCTTATCTAATCTAAGAAGGGGTTGGTGGTGGAGGTAAAAGTCCAAGAAAATTCCTTATCTCAACTCGGAAGGGATTGGCGATCACAGCGCCCCCTATATACACCGAAACACGAAAGTCGGGGTCAACTGAGGTCAAACTGTGCCCAAACTCTCATATTTACCCTACTAGTTTCCATCTGTTCTATAGCTTCATCCGTTTCTGTTAAATCAGCTTCTGGTGGTAATTCATAGTATCGTTTTTGAAGTTCAAAATTTGAATTGTATCCACCTTCGTGAGTTTTGTTTCCAACACCACTTTATCTTCTGAAGCACCTTGTTTTATGTAATTTTGCAGTTTTGTGACGCTTTGTCTGAGCGCGACACGCAACCTATTTAAAGCCGTTATTTCTGGATTTATGGCTTTAAAAATAATAATCCTGTGGCAATCGACGGACCAAATTATGTTGAGTGTTATTCATAGAAAAGTCGTCGATATTAGAAAAATAAATTTATTTGGCACTCAACATATAGTAAACACTAAAACAATAGTTGGGTAATTTCCTTTCAACTACTTCACCGCTGGAGCGGGTGAATAACAGATAATCATTACGCAAGGGCGGATAGTTATTAGAATTACCATAGTTCCGCAGGGGCGGATTTTAGATAGTTCACAGGTTAACACTCTGCAAGGGCAGATGATGTGTCACCATATCGAATACGAGCCACTGCTCAGGTGGGTGGCTGCTTTCATTCCGATCTCAGTTGGTAATGGTTGATTAGATGTCGGGGCCAGTAGGTGGGGCTTCAATTGCGCGTTACCTAACAACTGCTTTTTACGCATTGTGGCGAGACGTGAAAGATTAAATGCCTGTTTCTTTCTTTTAGGCATTTAAAAACAAAATATCAGAAGTTTAAAAAAAATCGGAAACTGATTATGTGTTTTCTTTAAACTAAATAAACAGTTTTTCTTTATGTGTCTCGTTCTTTCGTTTCTCAGCTCGTTGAATGAAATGAGCAGTCTCAAGTTGATATCTAAAATTTAAAATTAGAATTAGAAGTAGCAAAGGCTCAAGCAGAAATTAAAAATACCAGCTGTGAAGGCGAATCGCAAGATTCATTAGAGACTCTAATTAAGAGTGTACGGACTCTAACAGTTAAATTGCCTACTAAACAAGAGAATTGGGTTTTTTTCTTTTCGTCCTTAGAAAGCACTTTTAGCACAAAAAATGTTCCCGAAAAGTACAAAGCGGAGAGTTTATTAAATTTACTAAGAGAAAGGGCATCTAATGCAATAACATACATAAAAGATAATGACTTGAGTGATTATTTAAAAGTGAAAGATATTGTTCTTAGAGAATTCCAACCTACTCCTAGTTCTTGTTTAGAAAGCTTTAAAAAGGCAACTCGAAACCATAATGAAACATATATAATGTTCGCGAGCAGGCTAACAACTAATTTTGATTATTACTTAAAGCTAATAGTATCGGATTTTGAATCACTGAAACAGCTAATAGTGTCTGATAAACTTCGCCAGACACTTAATAGAGAAACCGCATCATTTATTAGTGTCAGGGAAAGTCATAAATGGTTCCGATCGGATGAACTTGGGAAAGAAGTTGATTTATACTATACATCTTGGGGTAGAACAACACCTGAAAATTATGTTAGTTATAAAAATTATATTGTAAGAAATGTGTCTAAGGTTATTTTATCTGAAGTGAAAAGTATTAAGTGTGTTTTGTGTTCTAAAAATCACCATATTTCAGCACACCTAAATTATTTAATGTTATCTGTTGAGGAAAGCACTGAAGTGGTAAAATCCAACAAATTATGTTTTAATTGTTTGCATTTTCATACTGTATCAAATTGTAAATCAAAAATATCATGTCAGTGTGAAAAACGCCATCATAAATCTCTGCATTTTCATAAAACGGATGAATGGCACCAGCCAGTTTATGCGGAAAGAATTAAACAAGAAAATCGCGCATCCCGTGATTCCCAGAATAGGGGGTGGGTTAGCAGACGCGGTCATTGCACCCTCAAGAGGAGGAGAACATTCCCTAAACGTTAATGCTCCTGACAAGGGAGAAGCCTAACTTTCATGAACAATAATTGTAATAATCAGCATTCGGCGTTGTTGAGTACTGTTGTTTGTTATTTAATTGATGAGTCAGGGAAACAGGTACGGTTACGTTGCTTATTAGACGCTGGTAGTCAGATGTCCTTCATAAAGCGAGATAGCGTTGAAATGTTAAGATTATAGAAAGAGAAAACAAATATTTTAGTATCAGGCTTAAATGATTCCTCGATTCCAATTAAGTCTCAAGTTACTGCTATGATCACTAATGAAAACAAAAGTTTTGTTCGAAGCTTAGAATGTTTAGTTGTCCCTAAAATTATAGCAGGTTTAACACCTTCTATTAAATTTGATGTTTCTATTGGAGATTTTAGTAATATAAAGTTAGCAGATGAAAAATTTAATGTGCCTGAAAGAGTATATATGCTTCTAGGAATGGAAGTGTTTTATGAATTGCTTAGACCAGGTCAAATTAGTATACCAAATTCTAATCTCCTCTTACAAAATACTGTTTTTGGGTTCATAGTACAGTCGAACCGCGATACAGCGAACCCGGGATATAACGAACATTCGGTTACAGTGAACCTTTTGCATGGTCCCAACTGAAGCCCTATGTTAATAATGTATTTTCATACGTTTACAACGAACAGCAAACGCTAGGGACTCGGTTATAGCGAACTGAAAATTTCTAAAACTTCAAACTTTTCACTTGCCCAAAGGAACATTCTTTACTAATTGTGCTCAAGTCAACCCAACTTATACAAGAGTTACCCCATTTGCATGAAATACTCTGGTCCAGAGACCACATTCCTCGCCTTTTGTACCTTGTTAGAGTCGCTGCTAAGCCCATAAGTGGGACAAAGGAACAATAGTCAATTCCCTTTACAGTTTCTATCTCCCCTCCTCCCCCCGGTGGACACCTGGCCTGGTGTCAACCAGGGTAGGGGGGACTTTCTGGTCAGACGACCTAGGAGCAATCACGTGTTTTTTCTCTGCTATTTTAGTTTAATTGCTTATCATTCTGTGAACTTTGCAGTGACCATGGCTAACGTTGGCAAGCGAAAAGCTTATTCTATTGAGGATAAAGTTAAGTTTATTCGAAAATTACAAAACGGCGAAAGTCAATCAGCCATTTGGAAAGAATTTACCCTGTCTAAATCAATTGTAGCCACTATCTGGAGGAATCGTGACTCTATCATCTCTGCATATGAGAAAAACAAACGGATGCAAGAGGTTGCGAAAGGAAGAAAAAGAAAATGTCGAAGAGGCTTTATTTAAGTGGTTTACTCTACAGAGGAGTAGAAATCTTCCTATAACGGGCGTCATTCTCCAGGCAAAGGCTAATGAATTTGCAGAACTATTTGAAGAAAAGAGCTTTGTTTGTTCCAATGGATAGCTGGATGTGTTTAAGAAGCCGCACAACATTAGGAGCGGCAAAGTTGTGGGTGAAACCGCAATCACTGGATTGAAAATGTTTGGCCGGACATTATTCGCAATTACGATGAAAAGAACATTTTCAACGCCGATGAAACAGGTTTGTTTCACAAGCTCACTCCAAATCAGACTTTAAAATTCAAAGTAGAAAAATGTGTCGGTGGTAAACTCTCAAAAGTAAAGATAGTCATTCTGGTATGCGCCAATATGAATGGTTCAGAAAAACAGAAGCTGACTGTTATCGGAAAATCTCAGAAAACAAGGTGCTTCAAAAATGTGAAGAAACTCCCGGTGGATTACAAGTCAAATAAAAAAGGCTTGGATGACGTCAGATTTATTCCAGAAATATCTTCGGCAGTGGGATAAGGAACTGGCTAAGAAAAAGAGGAAAATCGTTTTATTAATAGACAATTGTACTGCCCACATTGAGCCAATCAACTTACAATGGATCAAAGTAGTCTTTCTCCCACACAACACTACATCAGTTTTGCAACCGATGGATCAGGGAGTAACGGTAGCCTGAAGTGTCATTACCGGAAGCAGCTCATCTTGCGCATTTTGGAATGCTATGATGAAAACAAGGACTGTGACATTTCTCTTCTTGATGCTGTTGTTTTACTCAAAAAATCTTGGAGATTGGTAACAGAATCGACCATCAGAGATTGTTTTAGAAATGTTGGACTTATGAAAACACAGCAGACGGAAGATGACAGAACGCCGCCCCATATCCCCGTGCCTGATGCCATGACAGCAACTGTACCGGTTGGGTGGACACAGGGCGGATTAAGATGACATAACATAACGCCGCCTGCACCCCCGGTACCTATAACCTAGATTATTACACCAGTTTGATTGGGTGCAGGGCGGATTAAGCCAACAACTCCCCCCACGGGGCCCACGGCTCCCCATACCAGACACCGCCCCCCGAACAACTTTATTCTGTAAACAAACCATACAAAATATTTACAAATAGTGAGACTGACCGTACACAAAATGGCCATTTTTACTACAAACCTTGAATTTTTTGATATGCTAAGTTTATACATATGTTACATTTGTTACAAGACAATGCTAACATGTTTGAAACTACTAAAGAACAAACCAATCAAATACTGTATACAATGTTTTTCAAAAGCATGAAATATAGTTCTAATATCTAAAATAACAAAATTCCTTTATAAGGAATAGAAATAGAGTCGATGTTTATCTAGTTTAAATATTTTTACCCAAACCTGGAGTTACTGGATATGTTTCCATTACAATATACTTTTTACCATAAAAAAAGCATTTTATAACATGAAAAAGACTTAACTGCACCCTTTATGCATCCGATTATATACACAGTTCTAAGTAATAAGGCCGAAATTCTAACAATTAACAAGTTTTATGCTACACGATACAAACAATATTTAAGAACTGAAATTCTAAAACAGGGACGCACCCTTATTCTTCTTTTTATATTCACTGAAACTGTACTTCAGAGTTAAAAGACACATTGTGCTCCAAGAATTAAGGCATTGACTGATATAGTACTAGGATAAATAATTATTCATGATTTGAGTACCTTTTACAATTTAGAAGAAATTAATTAACCTGATGCAGATGCAATTCCTTGTTACCAGACAATACTTTTCTAATAAGAAAAACCCTGACACTTTTGGCTTAACAGACAAACTGGGTACCTAGTTTGGATCAATGAGTTTCATTGAGTTTAGCATGTCATTATGTCCCTGTTGATTATTTACAAGAATAAACACTCATGTTTTCTATTTGATTACATAACTATTACTGTTCATGTAGGACAAGGATTCTTAAAATTTAATACAAGAATATGCTTACATTTCAATTATTTAAGAACGACAAAAACACAATACAGAAACACAGGGAACAATAAGGAATACCTGGGGCTATATGTAGATATTTTTAAATGCTACTTGAGGAGTGGGATACT
The DNA here is from genome assembly GCA_013235015.1 of Araneus ventricosus. NCBI lineage: Eukaryota > Metazoa > Arthropoda > Arachnida > Araneae > Araneidae > Araneus > Araneus ventricosus. The sequence continues at coordinate 53,556 of BGPR01007712.1, forward strand.
GCCACACAATTGCAAATACAACAAGCTGAAGCACTGAATATTGTACCTCAAACAATATCTGAAATAAAATACTAATGCACACTTTTAGATTAAAAATCAATACTAGGTCAATATACTGAAGACCCTTGTGATTGTTTACAAGAAATACACCCATACTAACTATTTTACTACATGACCTACACTGTTCACTGAAAAGAGGACTCAAGAAATTCATTACAAGAATATACCTACTTCTCTATTATTCTCCAAATAGAAAAGACGGCTAGAAAGGCTAGAAAAGCACGGAGTGAATGCTTTTTCGCAAAATGAAATCGAACATTTCGAATGTTGTGACGACGATGTCATTACATCTGGGGAAACGAGTGTGTAAGATATCGTGGCATTAGTAAATGAAAAATACAACTCTATTGTAGATTCGTTTTCAGATATTTAGGAAGAACAAGATGAACCAGGGCCTTCAATTGCAGATGCAAGAGCAACTACGAACGTCTTGAACAATTGTTTCGCCACAGAAAACGTTGACGACATGTTGTGGACCTGTTTAAAATAGTGGATAAACAAATTGACGAGTTGTATACAAAATCGAAAACTTTTCATCCAAAAAGAACATCTTTTTACAATGTAGTGGATTAGCAAATAAGTAAAAAAAAGCTAAATGTTTAATTTGTTTATTAATGAGTATATTATTTAATACTTTATTTGTCGCTTGTTACTAATGAAAATATTATGTTATTAAAAAGTTTATTATAGAAGTAGTATCTTAGCATGTTAAGGCATTTTTTTGCAAATACGGATACAACGAACCTCGGTTAAAACGAACTTTTGAGTCGGTCCGTTGAGGATTCGTTATAACGGGGTTCGACTGTATCCGGAGGGATTCGGAGAGAAAATGAGAACGTGATACATTGCGGACATCTAAAATTGGAAATTAACTTGGACCAAACGCTTAAACAATTTTGGGAGATTGAAAATGTTGAAAGTGATATACCTAAAAGTAGAGAGTAATTTCTGCGAGGAACACTTTCAAAATAATCATTCGAGAGATAAATCGGGTAGATATATCGTTAAAATGCCTTTGGAAGAAAATCCAGATTGCTTAGGTAAATCGAGACATATTGCACTTAAAAAACTAGATTCATTATGGAATAGATTTGTCGAAGACCCGAACTCTTAACACTTTATTCAAATTTTTGGCATGAATATCTTGAGTTGGGACATATGTATGAGATAGAGCGGATCGTATTATATCCCTCATTTAGGTGTTTTTCGCCCAGAAATTTAAACTAGTCCCCTTAGAGTGGTTTTTAATGCGTCTACTCTAACAACTGCGGGAAATTCGCTTAATTCAATCCAATATAATGAAGGTGTTATACAAGATGATTTGTTCGCGATAATGGTTAGATTTAGAAAACACGCATTTGCCTTCACAGCGGATATTAAAAAAATGTATAGGATGATATTAGTTCACCCATCGCAAAGGCAGCTTCTGAGAATTTTGTGGAAGGACTCTCACAATGGTCCAATAAAAACTTACGAGCTTGCAACGGTCACGTATGGGACTGCAAGTGCGCCTTTTTTGGCTATGAGAACATTAAAACAGCTCGCAATAGATGAAAGAAAAAGATACCCTGCAGAAGCAGCTGTCTTAGAAAGCGACTTTTATATGGATGACGTGCTGTCAGGTTCTGATGATTTGGAAACCACAAAAAACCTCCAACGAGAATTGATTGATATATTGAGTTCTGGGAAGATGTTATTGCACAAATGGTGTAGTAATACTGCTGAACTAGCAGTAAATGGAGAATCTTATCCCTTTTGCAATCCAGAGGAAACTAAGACACTGGGTGTTGTTTGGAAATCTAAAACGGACTGTTTTTGCTTCAAAGTTGCGAGTGAGGAGTTTGGTGTGACTAAACATCTAGTACTGTCAACTATAGCTCGTGTTTTCGATCCACTTGGAATTCTGGGTCCTGTGGTAACCAAAGCAAAAATATTTTTGCAGAAGTTATGGTTGCTGAACCTAAAATGGGACGATCCTCTTCCTGCAAAAGAAGCAGATGAGTGGCTACAATTTTCATCAGCTCTTCAAAATGTCAACGACATTGAAGTTGACAGATGTATATTGCTTCCGAAACCAGACTTGATCGAAATACGTGGCTTTGCGGATGCTAGTGAGGCAGCTTATGGTGCAGCTTTATATTGCAAATCTCGTTCAAGATCTGGTGAAGTGTCCATCAAATTGACAGCCAGTAAATCCAGAGTCTCGCCCATAAAACGCCTGACCATACCGAAACTAGAACTATGTTCAGCTGTGCTACTAGCTAGTAACTAGGGTGATTTCTACACTGAAATTGGATATAATCAACACGTTTTTTGGTCGGATTCGATGATTGTGCTTTGTTGGTTACAAAAGGAACCGTGCTACTTAAAGACGTTTGTCGCCAACAGAGTTTCAGAAATACAGAAACTCACAAACGTTGATCAGTGGAGGCATGTGTCCTCAAACGATAACCCCACTGACTTGATCTCGAGAGGTGTGGATCCGGATAGACTTTCCGAAAGTTCTCTCTGGTGGAGTTGTCCTGATGTTTTAACCCATGATAGCAATCCAGAAAGAGACATTACATCAACTGTTATCCAAAATGACTTTTCTAATGAACTTAAGAACTCCAATTGCAGTGATTCAAAGTGTTTTTCTGTGTTCAGTGATGGTGTTAATAATTTTGCTAATGTTTTAATTGATATAAGTAATAACTACTGTAAAATAATCCGTATTCTAAGTTATATTTACAGGTTCATAAATAATTACAAAAACAAGAGTGAACGGAAGAAAAAGGTCCATTAGAGTCTGGTGAGTTAAAGGTATCTGAATTGTTTGTGCTAAAGCAAGTGCAAAACGAGCACTTTGTGAAAGATGTAAATTCTCTTAGAAAAAGGGTGAGGTAAGTAAAGAGAGTCAATTGAGAAACCTACACCCTTTTCTCGATACTAGCGGTCCTGTACGAGTTGGAGGAAGACTTGGTAATAGCGAGTTGAGTATTGATAGAAAATACCCAATTCTATTACCTTCTAAAAGTATAGTAAGTCACTTGTTATTGCAGTATTACCATAGAATGAATTTACATATTGGACCTCAATCCCTATTGTTTCAGGTACGTCAAAAATATTGGCCTTTAAATGGTAGAACACTTTGTAGAGAAATTGTACATAAATGCGTGACTTGCTTTACAGCAAACCCAGTAGTCTGTGAGCAGTTAATGGGAGCTCTTCCCAAGGAAAGAGTTACAGCCAATTTTTCTTTTAACTGTACAAGTGTAGATTTTACGGGTCCATTTTCTATCAAATATAAAAACCAACGTAAGGGAGTGTGTCAAAAGATCTATGTTTCTCTTTTTGTTTTGTGACGAAATGTGTTCATTTAGAGCCTGTAACTGATATGGCATCCGAAGCATTTGTTGCAACTTTAAAGCGATTTTTCTCTAGAAGAAGGAAATGCTCTAAATTATTTTCAGACAATGCCACTAATTTTGTTGGGAGTAACCAAGAATTGAGAAAACTATATGACATGGTGAAACCCCAGACAGAGTATTATCTGGTTATTTGTCCAGTGAAGGTATTGACTGGAAATTCCTTCCACCCAGGGCCCCAAATTTCGGTGAGCTTTGGGAGGCTGGAGCGAAGTCATTCAAACATCATTTAAAAAGGGTTGTGGGCAATTCAAAGTTAACTTTTGAAGAATTTCTAACTGTGACAACACAAATAGAAGGGATCTTGAATTCCCGACCTCTTGTACCTTTGACTACTGATATAGAGGATTGAATGCCTTGACTCCAGCTCATTTTATTATAGGAAGGCCAATTAATCCAATTGTAGAACCCAATTTATTTGAAATTCCTGAATGTCGATTATAAATTTGGTAAAAATTAACTAAAATGATTCAAATTATTTGGAAAAGATGGTCTGATGATTATCTTTGTAATTTACAACAACGTGGTAAATAGTTTTTGACTCAAATAATGTCAGAATTGGGGATTTAGTTATTATAAAGGGAGATAATATGGCTGTTTGCTATTAGCCATTGGGAAGAATAGTTGAGTTTTTCCCAGGAAATGACAATAAAATTAGAGTTGTGGGTGTGAAAACACAAAAAGGTTTCTTCAAAAGACCTATATCGACGGTATGTTTATTGCCAATTGCAAAATTATAATTTTTGTAGTGTATTGTGTTTTAGAAGTGTATTTGTCACTTCATTAGTGTTTTTTTACCGTATAAAATTGCTTTATTATTATTTTTTTTATTTAATCAAGTGCAATACTGATTTGTAATTTGAATTTATGTGTTGGAATTTATATTTTTATTTCAATTTAAATATTGAACAATTAGCTGAATGTAAACATGTCAACGGCCGGCGGAATGTTTAGTGAACCACCGGTCTCTGATTTTCCCTCCAGAGAAAGTCTAGCTCTTCAACCCCTCGGCGTAAGACCGGATGGGGGTGCTGGACTCCTGTGATTGGTCCCAAAGAGTTTGTTTTTTGTTTTTGTTGATTTCTTGTGCAGGCTTCTGCCTCGACGATTTCCTGTGTATGTGAGATTTTGTTGTAACGCTGAGTTTTAGGGTCGTCCGTTATGAGTTATGAGAGAGCGTCCGTTATGAGTTTAATAAATTTACAGTTTACTAAAATTTGAGTAATTATTGAGTCATGTTTGCTATCGACGCAACACCCACAATAACTTTTATTTATATTAAGATATGCCAGAAAGTATGGTTTAGCCAATTGGAACAATTTATAAATTCTCTTTCAATCTCTTTAATATTTAGAACTATTTGGGAATGAAGAGAGTTGAAATGAAAGTTCATCTTGTTTTACAAAATTCTTTATTTAAATTTAGAAACAAAATAGCAATAAAGCATTTATTAAAAAACAATTAATTTATAAATGCTTAGAAGATAATTTATATAGTTAATATTCATTGATATATAACTAATAATATTATCAGTATTGAATTTTATTATTTTCACCAATAAATCACGGAATAATTCAAACATGCTTATCAAATTTTCATTGATATATCATGTTTCAGACTTTTTCAAACGTTATCATATTGGCATTATAAGAAAACCTTTTGCAAACGATTTAATGTTACATATTTTGTCTTATAAGTTTTAATAATATCTTAAATGGCAATAATATATATCATTAGTAAATATTTGTAGAAAACTAAGTGCTAAACTTGAATCATGACTTGGATGTAAAGGAATTCCTTTAATATATTATATGAAGTACACACAAAGCAAAGAATGTCTCCTTACATTATATTACTATACAACATCGAAATAAAAGTACATATTTTACAAATTATGTTCCTCAAAATGCAATAACGTCCATAGGTAATTTCAGTTGATTTCTTTCTCGTCCAGCTCATCAGGGAAATGTTTTTGTTTCACTGCCAAAATGGATTAAAGATTTAAAAGGTTTTAGTCAATTAGTAGAAAAATTTATTAATTAAACATATTTTTAAAATATTCCCAAGTCCTTTCTTGACAAACCAAAGTAAAAAATTGCTAAAATAGAGAAATGAGAAATCATTACAAAAGAGAGGGAGAATTTCCTTTTCAGGTAATTGAGATACTGATTATGACATCTTAATATCTTGTGCAGAAGAGAAAAATTCATAAAATGGTGAAAACATTCTTGATATCTTAATATAAATGGTTTGTGAATATTTTTCGCTTCCTCAATGTGTAATGTTTCCTTCTGGCTGTGTTTATATAAAACTTACAATGGAATAGCTATTGTACAAACTGCAACTTTGAAAGGTTATATCATAGAATGAAATACAGTAAAACTTCGATTAACCGCCAAAATCCGGAAAAGGGCTGAGACGGATAACAGAAATATTTTAGTTCATATGTACAATAACGTCAAGTGCGGTGGAATCAATTGGGTTAGCAAGTCATCGCGGGGAATCAGAGGATGAAACGGCAAAATTTTATATTGGTACTAAGTGCCGGCTCTAAGCATAGGGTTATATATGAGGTTAAAAATATTATAAGACCCTGCACCTCATATGAAACCTGCATTAAGGGATGTTGGAACCCCTATTCCGAAAGTGTTAAATTTGCCATTTCGAAACACCATTTCTCAAAATCTGTTATGGATTCAAGTTTGAAATTTTTTATACAAGTGAAGGGTACATATTTCTCATTATTCTGAAATTGTTTTTTTTTTTTAATTCAAAGTTTTTTACAAATTTTTTGTGTCAAAACCGACAATGTAATTTGTCTATTTTCGATGTACCTTCTCTCAAAATCTGTTATAGATACATGTTTGAATTTCTTTATACAAGTAAAGTAGACATTTCTTATTATACTGAATCTAGCTGTTGTAAAAAAACTCAAAATATTTTTTACAATTTTTTTGTGTGAAAATAGGGTAAAATTTCAATATGTCTAATTAAATATTTTGTAAAGTCATAAAAAATTAAAAATTAACCAAAGGCTACATTCAGTATAACGAGGAAGATGTACTTTACATGTATAAAAAATTTCAAACATATATCTATAGCAGATTTTGAGAAAAAGTAGATCGAAATTGTCCCAATTACATTGTAGGTTTTGACATAAAACAATTTGTAAAAAAAAGTTTTGAATTAAAAAAAAACGAATTTCAGTATAATGACAAATATGTACTTTACTTGTATAAAAAATTTCAAACTTGAATCTATAACATATTTTGAGAAAAGGTGCATCGAAAAGGTGCCTAGTTACCTTTCAAAAATTTTAGAACCATTTTTTGAAGAATTGCAAATTGTTCCGAAAAATAAGCTCGAAGCAAAGAGGAAAGTTGAATGATGAAAGAAAAATAAATCCAAGTTGGATCATTCGAAAAATTATTCTTATAAAACTGATTTAATTAAGAAACAGATTTTATGAGAATTATCGACTAAGTAAACTTTTTGTTATTTAAGAACAGAAAATGCGCAAGTTTTGAAATTTTCCTGAAAACAAATGAAAAACTTTATTCGATAACGAAAAAAATAATAAATAGAAAAATGAGCATGCCGAAAGATAGAAGATTGAAAATCTAACTCAAATTGATGAAATTCTGTTCAAAAGCTGAGAAAATTCAGTCTCCAAGAAACAGAAGCAAAAAATGAAATCAAGTTGTATTTCTTGAGCATAGTCGTCAAAAAAATCAGACTGAAGAAATATTTATGCTAAGGGTTCGAATCCCTACGAAATAAAACCTTTTTTCTATTTAAAAATTTTACTTAGTAATCTTCTCATAGATGTCAATCAACCTAAGAACTCTTTTATAAGATTATATTCTTTTCAACTGAGTAGTGTTATCTAATCTTGCACGGTTTAATGCAAATCTGTGAAAAAATTCTAAGTCCGTAAAAATTTTTCAAAGTCCGAAAAAAAATTAATTCGTTATCTTAATTCCTTATCTAATCAAAGAAGGGGTTGATCCCGGGTGCAGCACTTTGGAGGGACAGCCAAGTCGGGTGGAATTGGTGGCGGGTGGCTGAGTTGGTGGCTCCCCCCTGCCTTGGTGCTCCAGAACTGTCTTTTTCTAACTACTGTTGATATTCCAGTAATGAGAATGAACCACCAAAAAATATTTGTGCACACAAAAGGTCATATCGATTCCTTTTTGAAAAGTAGCCTTTATCGCATGTCAAACCCATTCTATCGCATACACTAATGAATCATTATTAAAATTATGGTTACATTTGTATATTTTTAACTAGAAAACAAATATTCAAGAAATTATTTTCCTTTCTCAAAGGCATGAGATTTCCATCTAATTTGATAAAAAGTCTTTCATATTTCCTTATTTTATCTTAAATAGGTTAATTGTTGAAATAAAATTTAAGCAAAATTCAAGAAAGTGAAATTTTATTTTTCTTTGAAGGCGGAAGGGAAAAGAATTGTGGAACAATTTTGTAATCTGTGTAACAGACATTGTTTAAACATCCCATAAACAGTGACAGTACTGCATAACTGCCTTTTATGAATAAAATATAAAAGAAAATTAAATCTATTGTAAATAATGTAACTAAGGATGAATTCATCTAATTTTTAAGATGAGATGCAATAAGGTTAATATTTTCTATGGTATAAAAATTGACGTGAAATATTATCTGCAAAACTTATCAATTCCGACTTACGTAAAAAATAATCATCATAAAATGATAAAAAAGTGAAAAAATATTGTTAAAAAGCTGGAAAGTTTTTTCCTGATATAATAATCTTGGCGACGAACGGAATCTTCTAGAAAAAATCCTGAACTGTGGACCTAAATCTACTTGGAGCCAGTCACTTCACGAACCTTCTAGAGATTACATCACTTTCTATGTAATGACGTCAGTTCTTGTTGAAAAGATATAAAAGCAAGCTTTCAAACAAAGAGTAGTCGGTTGAAGTTTGAGCAGCAATCAAGCCGGTGAGCTAAAAAGAAAACTTTGAGCTCTATTTTAAGTGCTTTGTCTGCAAAATAAAGAACTTTATTTTTTAAACCCTGCTTATTAAACTGCATTCAAGTAGAGATTTTGTAATAATATGCAATTATATATGTACAGGAGATAAAGAAAGGGTCTTGATATATGCTTCTCTTTATTATAGATGAATAGCTTTATAATGATGCTTATAAAATGAGAATGCATTTAACCTTATTACATACTTCATCAAGCAATTATTCGAATTTTATTATTACTGCAATAGAAATCCACATTCAAAAAATACTAAAAATATAAATAATGATTGAAGTTTTAAAATTTTTACATTTTTTTCTTAAAATATACATTGTCAATCTCTATTTTTATATATAATACAGGATTAAGCATGTAGGTAAAACTTTCCTGATACCATGTCACAAGTTATAAAAGAGCTCTTATTTTTACCATGTAAAATTTATAAATTTTATGCGCAAATGTATATTCTGTGTAACTAATGCATTTGAAAATTTTACAGTTTATAAGTTCGTAGCAATATTTTAGTTAATGCTTTGCCATTGGTTAATATTATGTGCTTCAGTTAAATGCACTTGTACATTAAAGAAATGAGAACATTTCTTAATTCCACTTAATCCTTTTGATACTATGAAAAAAGTATAAACTGACGATTCAACTGAAAATAATTAGCAACCAAAAGAAGTAGACATGCACAGAGATATGAATTTTTTTCTGGAAACTTACAAGAAAATCCCAAATTTTAAATTATAATTTGTGTAATTTTGTATTTCAGCAGAAATTTTGAATCAGAAACTTCTTTTTAAAATTAAGAAGACAAATTTACCATTTGTATGGAAAGATAAAACTGTTTAGATGAATCTTTAAATCAATCTTTAATAAATCTTTTGCTCGTAATATGTAACTTGAAAGTGCTATATACTTTCTTAGCAGATGACATCTGATTTGCATAAATATAAATAAATTTCATCATTGAACTGATTTTACATATTTTCCGAAGTCACGCGGGAGTATCGGACACTTTTCTCTTTATAAGACTTTGAATGGCATTTTTAATTGGTCTCTGGATGATTATTATACTCCCAGAGGGTTGAGCTGTAAAGGGCCACCAGTGTTTGCAACATCCAAAGCAACAGCTTTCATGAATTCAAAATTCTTCAACTTGCTTCTAGATTTAAGCACACCCAGATGTTGGAAAACTCGTTCATATGCCTGTTAAAACAAATAATTTCACAATTATAATGTATATACTCATAAAAAATGAGAAATACAATCAGTTGAAATTATACTTTTCCCGTATCATTTGCTAGAGAAAAGACTACCGCAATACAAAAACTAGAATCTCACCGCATGAAGTTCTGAAATTTAACTATTTATGCCTATTTCACATGAGTTAACCCTTTGAGGCGCACAGCCCCTTAAAGTTTAAACACAAATAAAAAAAGTTGTAGGCAGTCTATTTAGGCCAAATGAGTACGCAGGTAAAATTTCGTAAAGATTGTACTCATCGTTTTGATTCTGTGGATGCTCCATCAGCTGGACCACTGCACCACTAGAGCTCTGAAAAGTGCGACTAAGCAAGCATTGCAGTAAAGTGCAAAAATGAGTAAAAACTTTTGCACATGAATGAAAAAACACTACTTTATACCTGTGTAGCAGATTTAGCATGACCCAGGGTGCACCACAATAAGGCCTGCTACTCTAAACCCCCCAAAACGAAAACGAATCTTCGCTATGTATGATGATTAAATGAGATATATATTTACAGTTTTATATATATATAAGAAAAAATCTCAGATATATGATGGTAATTAAAAATATATAAAATTATAAAAATTGCGTTTGATAATTTCTCTATTGGTTTTGTTTAATTTAAGCTCGTCTAGATAGCAGTGATAGATGGATTTAAAATTATCATAATTAAACACTAAAAGTTCATCAATAAAATGAAAACCATAAGAAATTAGAAAAACCATAAAGAAATTAACAAATGCAATTTTTTAGATATCGAAATTGAAATATTAAATTCAGGCGTTTCTGTCGGTTTATTAGATAAAAGAAAAAATTTAATTTGAGGCCAAATACTTTGTAATATTCATACAAATCTTCATTATAAAATTTTAAGGAATTCCAATTTTCTCAAATTAATAGAATAAATAGCATATGTAATAACCATTCAAATTTAGTTAAAGCTTTATATAATTTAAAGAAAATTCTTAAAGACAACGGATTCCCAAATTTTTTCGTTAATATTAATAGTTTTTAAAAAGGAGTATAAAAATATTTCTAATTAATATATTAATGTTTTTTCTAATTTTATTTGTTATAACTGTTTAAATATTAGTTTTTTATTCTGGTTAATTAGTTAGAATTTTTCTTCATAGATGGAGCTAGGTGCTAGCTTCTAATTCTTTGTTGTTTCCTGTGTATTTGGCGTCGCCTGGTTTACATCTAAAATTTCGGCAGAGAGTGTTAGGTTTAACACACTCTCTAGTATCTTTTCATTATTCATTAAGGATTTTGCATTTTGTTCTTTCAGAATGTTTCTCATATTGATAATGGACAGGATTCAGGCCACAAAGGGTATCCTTTTCATTTATAATCTTACCCTTGACAGAAAATCTTGTTTAGTTTGGAATCTTTATGGTGAGTGGTCTTCGATAAAGTTCGCCATTCGATTCCTCATTCATTTTTTCCTTTTTGAACATTTTTTACTTTCTAAATTAATTTTTATGTGTTTTAAATATTATCGTTTTAAACTTCTGTTGATGCAATCACTTGAGGCTGTTGTGTTTATACGCTTAAAGATGTTTTGTCATCGTTTATGTTTAAATCTTCTGTTTATTATCTATAATTTGCTTTCTTTTTTAATTTCAATTTTTGTTTAGTATATCTATTATTTGTATCTATATTATATTATAAATAGCTGCATTTGTGCCTTTATATATATTACTAAGAATTTTTATTAATGTTTGATTAAGTATTTTAATCAATTTTTAAATAATATTTTCATTAAAATTTAATCAATTTATAACTGTCATAATTATGAAACGCTACTGCTGCAATAAATGGAGTGGCAAAATTTTGGTGGTAAAATGAATTATAAAAATATGTTTACTTTATTAAATTCTTCTTCGTATAATTTCTATCTCAAAATTTTTTCAGGAGTTTATATTCTGTTTCGTGGTGATGTACAAATTAATATAAGAGTCTCTGATGAAACGATTAACAATTGCGTAAATAATTAAACTGCATATTTGTATGTACACATATTCCATTTTGCTGCTGAGCTAATGATCCAATTTTCATGAAATTATGAAATTGTTTTAGGTAGGAAGCTCCGTCATTTATTCAAAACTAGCTGCAATACCCAGCGTTTCTCGGGATAAAAATATTTCCATGTTTAACTTTAGTGGATTTGATAATAAGCCGATGTAATGACAACGCGCACCTAAATAAACATTTTTTAAAATTATATAATATTTTAATGCTAAAATTATTTTATGTAGACCATTATAATAAACAAAACTCTCGTATCGTCTGCAACTTTATTTTTAATTAAAATGACAACATCCAAATTTTAAGTCTCGTTAATTTTTGAAAAAATACAGACTGGATCAAATAATTTTTAATACCCGCCATAACCATAACTTTTTTTTCCATACGTTATTAAAATGTTGGGGGAAAATGCACAAAAACAACAAAATTTAATTAATCATATAAGTGTCAACTCGAAGGCAAATAAATTAAATGATTTAAAATAGGGGAGAAACGCCGAATTTGGACTACATGGATATTTTTTTAATGTGCAGTGATAGAAAAGTAAGTCGAAAGACATGAAAAGCAAGTAGTACAATTTTTTGTATTTATCTTCAGAAAAAGTTATTATTTTTTTATGAAAATACAATTTAAAGTAGGAAAAAAAAATTGGCTTAACAAATTGTGTCATCGGTCCAATTAAGGTTTCTTTTTTCCTTTGACTCGTTCCACTTCAAATTTATGATTACTACTGACGATATCTGCTTTCTGAGCTATTCCTGTAGCTCAAGATAATAATCGCATTAATTTAAATAATCCAATCTAGGCCAACTTTTGGGCAACAGTAAAAAAAGAAAAAAATTCCCCTATTCGTATCTTTATTTTATTTTAATAAAATTGTTAAAATAAATTGTAGCCAAACAAATTTCTTTCTCAGGATATTTATAAATATAAAAGAGCAATTTTTTTGTAGTATGTATTTTTTTTTTTTTTGTTCTTTAAGCACTCCCAGACCGTTTGACTGACCGGAACTAAACTTGGCACATTCATACATTAGCACAAAAGGGAGCTAACGCCGTAATATAATTTTTAAATTCGAATTATACTTTTTATTTATTTAATTTTATGTTTTGAATTCAGGCATTTTTGGTATATTTTCTGCATGTATTCTCATCCTAGAAGCGTAATTATTGTTTCAGTGTAAAAGGCAAAACTTCCCCATTCTAATAAAATTAATTTTAAGCTTTTAGGTAACGTTCCTGACTTTTAGCATTTTTTTTAATTTTCGGAAGCTCCTTTGTTTTGCAAACAATGCGCGGGACGCAATACTATGCTACAGCTGTTTTAATTATTAAACATCGAAAATCATTTTCTTGTATTTTTCTCTCTTTTTGTATTTTGATGTTATATTTTGCAGAACATATTTTTATTAACATTTTGTGATGATATGAAAAAAAATATGGATCCCGAGTAACGCCATGTAACTTAGTAAACACTTCACAAACTTTTCGTAATCGAAATTTCAATAAAAATATAACGTGACTTGTTGTATATTGATAAAAAAAAATTGTGCATGTTGTTGACTCCCAATTAAGGGCCGAAAAAATTCTGTCAAGTCTCTATTTGTAGACGATCCTGTAACAAGGCTTATATATATAAAGCTTTTGTTTAATGCCTTTAGAAACATCAGAAATGCACAGAACCTGGAATTAACGATACAATCACACTGGAAACTTCTAGAAAAAATTATCTTCTATTTTTTATAAAATTGCATAGCCAAAATAGAAAAATAATGCAAGACTGTTTTTTTTTGATACAAAGAAATTTTTGAATTTTTATCCTCATTTTTTCAAGCATTTTATTACTTCCGACTGCTGAAAAGAAAGACAAAAAATATTAATTGTACTACAAAATTGTAATCTAAAATCAATAAAGGCATAATTGTAACTAGAATAATTTAATTACAAAATCCAAATCCAATTTCTTTTACCATTTCAAACAGCATTTTATTCATATTATAATTTCTGAAACTTTTCAACTTCTTCGGACACATTGACGTCACATTTATATTTAAATTTCTTTCTAAGTTTAAAAAAAAAAGAAAAAAACTTTTAATACTTATTATAATAAAATTTGAAAAAAATACAGGAGAAAAAATGATAACTTGCAACATTCGAATAGCATACGGCAGAAAATAACCGATACTAATTGTCATTAAAAATAATGTTTTATTTTCTTTCCAAAAAAAAAATATATATACTCAAAAATTTGCTATTATCAAAATATTACGTTTTAAATTGCGAAATATGCGAAAAATTAAAATAAAAAGTAAATGATAAAATATTATTATTCAGAGTAATGCATATTTCTTAATTTTTATTCAAAATTATTATGTTTAACTTTTAAATTATATTAATATTTAATTACTTTAAACAATAACTTAACTAATTGGGACTATTTACTACAGCGGAAGCAAAGATCCGTTTAACACCCAAGGGAGAAAAACTAGGTACTATTTACTACAGCGGATAACCGCTTAACACCTAACAGATCCATTAACCCGGACTGAACGATAACTAGGTAGCAACCACTCCCGTGATCTATTGCGGTCTGTTTACTTCTTGGCATGAATCCATACGCTCCTAGTATCCCAATTTCAACAATTTTGAAGCGGAAATTGAAGTTAGGCTCCTCATGTAGTGACCTACTGAGCCGCAAGGTTCAAAAGAGATTGTAGCTGTGCAAGTATGGCCTCTCTCAGAGTACTTTGAAACTAATTGAAGACATTAAGAGTCTTGAATAGAAATATGCTTGATTTAAAAGGATTCAAAAGAAAGAAATAGAAAATTTTGCATTGGGCACACTTTTTTCTAAGTGATGATAGGTTTGAACAAGTTATTTACCGGATATATTGATTAAACATTCATTTTAAAATAACTTCAATGATCGAGTATAGTTAAAATATGCAAAAAAGAAAATGAAGCAAATCATTATAAAATTACAGAGATAACATTGTAAATTCCCAACCCTCTGAGAATGGTTCAAGTCTTTTATGAAACGATTTAAAGCGAGCGTTAGAGACTTATCTGTTTTAAAGTTTACCTTCCTCCCAGCAAAAAATGTAATTCAGAAAGCCGCTGAGATAATGGTCGCTTCCCCCTCTGAACTAGGAACGATCTTTAGACCATGGAGGGATAATCGCAAAATCTGTTCTTTCAGCTTGGAACCATATTCAGACTTCTAGGTACCGGGGAATTCGTCTTATCTGGCCTGGGTTTATGCCTGAAGATTAACCATCAGCGGCGTGACTGAATTGTCAAAATGCCCTCATTACTCTAGTGCCGTGTCTACCAGATGACAAAAATAAACACCGTAAGACTCGGATGAATGCAACCGTTGGGCCAAAAATGAAAGCTACCTTATTTGTTTTCTATATTTGTGAAGATTTCTAAAATATATGAACATCAGTGAAGTTGCATGAAAACTGATATTCTTTGGATGTGTGACTTCAATTTTATTGTTGTTTTGAAGTAGTTGTATTTTAGATATAGGCTGTGCTTCATATTATTAAGACAATGTTTTTATGGTATTCTTGACTTCATTTGTTTTCGGTCTACGATATGTTAGTCTACGAATGTAAAAATAATTTCCTCAGTACTAAGATCAACAACAAGTACCATTTAATATATATATGTATAATCTCTGTTATTTCAAACTTTTCATATTGTTTTCTTGATTTAGTATTCGGTAAAAGGTAGAGAAAATTTAGAACCGATCTACAAATATAAACAGCGCTTAACTGGATTAATCCGTTTGTACATGCATAAACGCACTTATTATATGATAGTGCAATAATCTATATTCCAAAATAGCCAACT
>BGPR01007713.1:0-69159 GCA_013235015.1 Araneus ventricosus
CGCCTTACCAATCTAATGAAATTTTTGAAAGCGGAAGTAGAAGGTGAGGAAAGGTTGAAACTGGCCCGGAGTGGGTTTGATAACACTCATCGTAAAGAAGAGTATCAAGTGAAGGGTGAAAATAAGGGGAAATTTAAATTTAAAAAATCGGCAAATATCCCTACTACTTCAGGTTTTCTTACAACTAAAGATCGTTCCTGTATTTTTTGTAATAGAGCACATGAGAGCAAAAATTGCTATGATGCCCGTTTATTATCACTCGAGGAAAAGATTTCTAAAATTAAAGAGAAAAAATGTTGTTTAAAATGTTTAGAACCCAATCATGTTGCAAAATTTTGTAAAGAATTTATTCGTTGCTATATTTGTGGAAAATCGCATGTAATTTCCTTGTGTCCAGAAATACGTTCCAAAAATGAAACTCCAATGGGAAAACAATCTACCGAAAATGTACAAATAGCCACTGCCAGACAGACTTGCACATCGGAAGTAGCTTTGATGACATTACAAGTTAAAGTAGCGGGTGTCAATAAGAATAAGAATATTAGAGCGCTCTTAGATTGTGGATCCCAAAAGTCTTATATTTCGAAATCAGTAGCAGCAGAGCTGGGCTTATCAGCAATTTCTAAGGAAACGGTAGCTCACACTTTATTCGGGGGTGCCAGAACTGAGCCAAAATTGCATAATAAGTATCACGTAAAATTGTGTTTTCTAAGTCAGTACGAACACCCAGATTTGGAATTTGACTTTTTAGATCAGGACGTAATTTGTGGGGATATACCGCGTATTTCCAAAGGCCCAATATTGAAAGAATTAAAACGCAATAAAATTTGGTTATCAGATATTGGGTCAGATTGTCCGAAGGTTGATATGCTCATTGGCAGTGATATTTATGGGAAAATTCTCACGGGGTTAGTAAAGCAATTGAAAGGAGGATTGACAGCCGTTAATACAAAATTAGGTTGGGTCGTGTGTGGAAAATTCGATGATTTTCCTATTCAAAATGATCAAAGTGCTTCAATTTTGTGTGCAGGTTTGGCTGTCAGGGATTACAACATTTCCGACCTTTGGAATTTAGAAACGATAGGAATATTAGATGCTCAGCATAACTTGACTAAAGCTGCTGAAGAAGAAATAGCCCATGAACAGTTTTTGAATTCCTTAAATAGAAATGAAGAAGGTCGTTATTGTGTGGGACTACCGTGGCTAGGAATGATCAACAATTACCAGATAACCGCTTTGTAGCTGAAAGGAGGTTATTCAGTGTCACGCGAAAACTTAACTCTCTAAATAAGTATGGGGATTATGATCAAGTTTTTAGAGACTGGATTGGTGAGGGTGTAAAGTAAATAAGTTTTTCATAAAGAGATGACTCGCGTTTACTGAGTCTATTGAGCTTTATTTTAAAGTTCTCATTTTGCAGCAGGAAATCGGCACATAGCTTGGCTACCCAGGTGAGTACGAAATATACTATACTTTCTTTCTGAGTAGGTGGAAAAGTGTGTCCTGTTTATATTTAAAAGTTTTTATCCTTAACCTGCATATGTCGGGTAGACATAGATATATCTAAATGTTGGGGAGAAAATATACTTAACTTCTGTGTTTGCGCGAAGTCAGCAGTTTTCAGTTTCGGTTTCGTTTTTGCATTTATGTATACAGTAGCTTTACCCCAACAGATTCCAACCTCAGTAAGCATAGTCTCTTCAAGGTTAATTTTTTATAAATTTTAATTTCTGATATTGTCTTTAAAAAGTTATTTTATAATATATATTTTGCATTTTATTTTATTTTACACTTTAGTTCCAAACCTAATTTATTATTAGATAAATTTTAAATAATTCCTTAAAATTATCTATAAGTATGGGGGAACTAAGTTAGAATAGGAATTATTTAAAATTTATCTAATAATAAATAAGTTTTGGAAATAAAGAGTAAAATAAAATAAAATTCTGAATATATATTATAAAAATAACTTTTAAAGAGAGTATCCGAAATTAAAATTTTCAAAACATTGTCTTGTAATGACAAATAGGCAGGCATAGTCATTGACTTACTTAAATGAATTATTGGCATACTTAAATGAAGTGTACAAAATCAAAAGGTATAAAATAATTTCGATGGCCTTTAAATTACTCACATAGAAAAATATTATTTCTTAATAATTTCTAAAATGCGTGCCTATTTGTTGACTTATCTTAAACTTTTATACCAAAAATTCTTGACTGTTTGAAAAAATTACAGACTCAAATTTTTCTCTTAAATAGTTTTTAACAAATGTATTAACTTCAATGTACCGAGATTCAACTAATGAAGTTATTTTTGATAGTGAAATCTTGAGTTAAGTACAAAAAATTATAATTATTTTTAATTACAATTATTATAAATTCTTTTTACTAGCAACTCTTTTACTTCTCAAGCAAAAGAATCATTGATCAAACCAAATATTCTAGCCCGTCAGCTATTGGCCTCACTTCTGCCCTGTCCAAACCTCATCAAACTTGGAGAAAGATTTATTTCAACTCGTTAGTCGTCTCTTGCTAGCAAAATCAAAATTCCAGTGCTAAAACTATTTGGCTTCACACAGTCGTTATAAATGTGTTATAACAAGAATTAAACTTCCTTCTATTCTCGTTCATTCAAGAATATTTTGCTAGATCATCTAACACTCAATTAGTTTTGCTGAATTATACAAAACATTATGATAGGTAAAATTAAGGAAGAACAAATCAAAATGAATTCTAAAATCTAACAAAGGAAACGTAGAACGAAATCGGTTTCCCGAAAAGGAAGAGAACTCAATTATTAACCACTTATGGCTAACAACTATATAGTTTTGTGACAACTTGTCCGATCGTTTAAATAATAGTTATAAAAGTGATTAAAATGTCTTATTTCCATTGTCGATCCTTCTTGAATGATTTGCTAGATCATCTAACACTCAATTATGTTTGCTGAAATACATAAAACACTGTCAAGAAAAGTAATAATGTTAAGCTTGTTATTTCTTTAATTTTTAAATCATGAGTATTCAGCAGTTAATTTATGTTCTGTCCGCTAAGCGACGTTCCAATAGCTAACCAACTACAGTATAAAAATCTAAGCTTATTTTCGAAGACGAATGCAAAATTATATTTCATTTCTATACATCACATCACCTTTAATATAAAGAGTAGTGTGCATGTTAAAGAAACAACAGAAAGTTTCTAATGCTAAAAAAACAAATATTACAGGTTTACATGAGTGCCAGCACAAACAGTGCTTCTACTCCAACTGAGTGCACTAATATAGTATGAAAGGAGCAAACATGGAAAATTGCAACAATGCGAATGAGGTGAAAGAAAAAGAAAAAAAGCCTAAAAGGCAAGAGTGAGATGGTGGATCAAATGATTAAAAAAACACACACACAAAAGTGGAATGTGGCAAAACACAGAGGGTGTTAGGGGAGTTTAAGGGGCAAGGACCACTTAGCAGTTGCATATGGGTATTTGTGTTTACCATTACTGTGGGTGTACTCAATTTGGGAAGAAATGAGATAGTTGCTGTGATTAGGGATTTTGAGAAAGAATTTTCGAGAGTTTTTTAATGAACTCTTCGATGGATTCAATGTTGAGATCTTTGTGAAGCACTTCATTACGCACAAACCAAGGAGAGTTAGTCATGATTCTTAGAATTTTATTTTGGAGAATTTGAATTTTTCTTGTGGTGACATTTAGCAGTGATGCCCCAGATTTGAGCTGAATAAGAAAGGATTGGTCTAAGGATTTGTTTGAAAAGAAGGACTTTATTATTGAGTGAGAGAACCGAATGACGACGAATGAGTGGAATAATTAGATGAACTTTGGCCCAGAATTTGTCGCTGTTAAACTTAGCATGCTGGCGAAAGGTGAGTTTGCTATCTAAAATTAGACCGAGGTATTTGACTTGGGAGTTCCACTCAAGTGTTTCATCAAAGAACGTGAGAGATTTGAGTGTTTTTTTGGAATGACCTTTCCGAAATAAAATTGCCTTTGTTTTTTCTGTATTTATTGCCACACGCCAAAGGGTGCACCACTTCTCAATTTCGTATAGTTGCAATTGCAGAGAACGAATAACAAATTTGGTATTACTACCTTGAGATAGTATGGCCGAATCGTCCGCAAAAAAGCAGTTCAGAATTTTGTCATTTGTAGGAAAATCAGCAGTGAAAATATTGTAAAGTGTGGGGCTGAGAGAACTCCCCTGAGGCGTGCCTGCGTGAATATTGCCCACAGAAGAGAGGGCCTGATTGATACGAACTTGAAATTTTCTGTTGGAGAGAAGTTTATGACTTTGGAGATGAGGCCTTTGTGCTACATGCGGTCAAATGCTTTCCTGACATCCAAGAAAAAATTTCTAGTGCTATTGAAAGGACTACACAATTATATATACAAAATTTACTTTGAAAATAGTGGTAACATTTGCATCGCAATATAGGAAAAACTAAATATGGTTTCATTGCATTTAATGAAAATGCAGAAAGTGTAAAATTATTCTGCTAAAACAATTGACATTTATTCAGTGATAAGTAATTTAATTATAGAGTTGTTTAGTATTCTTATTGACGGTTTTGTTTATTTAAATGGTGTATTTATGATATATTTATAAAATTACACTATAATATGCAAAATAGTAAAAAATATTAATTTTTTTCTACTGAGACGATTATAATTTTTAATTAGAAATCTGAAAGGCCCCCCCCCCCCAAAAAAAAAGAAGACGGAAACGACCTAGCATTATCCTGAAGTTTGTTCATCTAATATGGAAATTGGAAATAACGTATTAAAGGGGGAAAAACGCTTGCTAAAATATTTCATGTTTAAAAATTTCGAAATGCATTTTCTTACATATTTATAATTGCTCCTACTTCTAGATGGTGATTCCCATTTTTGACATCATAAATAAATTCCTCATGGATTTATCATCCGAAAAACGTATTTTGTTTAATGTGTTTAGATTACTCTTGATATTTAAACACGACAGGTTTCTGAATGCGTAGACACACACAAAAAAATATTCGAAAAGTATTGAAAGCAGGGAAGATAAATCATGGAGCTTAGAGGATAACTTTTTGTAAATCATCTCTTCAATCTTAACATTCTAAAATAAAATTTCCGGATACATTCTCCTTTATATCTCTAAATATTCATAAATTTATTCTATATAATTTTAATTATTAGTATTCGAGTATTTTTTTAGTTCTACATATGCAAGATAAATTATTATCATATATTTTACTACTTCAACCTATACTTCAAGTAGCAAAATATATGAGGAATCATTGGTTTTCCTTTGAAATCATATAAAATTAATCTATTATAAAGTAATAAATCTGCAGGACACTTTGAAACAATAATAATTTTTTAATAAGAAAGTATAATAATATATTATAATCAAAACATAATTTTTATTTTTCAATGAAATTTTGTTTTCTGTGGGCGATATTCTATGACTAGCAGAAAAAATTTAAATTTGTCGAGAGCACAGAGACTTCTCGGTTTAATAATAAAGTAGCGATAATTATTAAAACACACTGGAGGGGAAAATTGCATATAGAGGTTTTCATAAAGCGCAGTTAGCAACACATTTTTAAGCAGTATTATTTATACATTTTTGCATGAAAATGATGCATAAACTAATATTTGAAAAATATCCAATTCAATGCCAAATGCAGAAAATTATATCACACAATAAAATTGTTTTTGAATGAAAAGAATGTGTGGAATGTAGGAAGAGTATTTTTATTATTAAAAATAAAACATTTTAAGTCAGTTTGAAAATTTTGAAGGTATTGGGCACTTGAATATGAAAAAGACTGCCTATGTGATATTTATCTGCACATAAAACGCTTCCGAGGACGTCAGTTCTTTTTATGTTAGTATGATTTTGCGATGAACAATGTCGGAAGAAAAATCGTCTGTTCGTTTTTTCTTCTTCACGAATTTACATTTAAATTGAATAGTCACAAAAGATCTGATGCAAAACGTGATTTATAAAAGTTTTAAAATAATAAACCAACTTGATTGTTTTATCCCAGGAAAAGTGGAAGAATTGTATCAAATTTATTGTTTCAATTCAAAGAATCAGAGTTAACTACAAAAATGTATATTCGACGCCAAAGGAGAAGTTTTCTCATTCTATTATTTCGTCCAGATAAATAGGAAAATTACAGAATTCAAAGCATCCGAATTATTAACAAAGCAAATTAATATAAATTTAATAAAAAACTGTTATTTTATTAATGAAAATATAATTGCAAGACTGAAAGCATTCTGATATTAAATTTTCATAAAGCGCAATATCTGGCATTTTGAATTGTGAATGCAAACTCTCGGGAAAAAAACGTACCATCCAGCATTATTCCGCCGCCATTCGTCC
The DNA here is from genome assembly GCA_013235015.1 of Araneus ventricosus. NCBI lineage: Eukaryota > Metazoa > Arthropoda > Arachnida > Araneae > Araneidae > Araneus > Araneus ventricosus. The sequence goes on from BGPR01007713.1 coordinate 6,391, forward strand.
AATACAGAAACAAAAGAAACCAATTTTCAGGAAATAACATCTACTGAAATATGCCATGTCTAAATATTTCAGAAGGTGTCGTCGGCATATTTATAATTTCATTAACTTCGAAATTTCCATTACCAATACACATTTTTGTCAGAAGATTTCAAAATGGCATACAAATTTATTCTCGGACGCAAAATGTCATCGTTCTAGCATCGGTCTAGCATTTCGAAACTATAAGCAAATAAAATTTTGATTTTGTAATATTAAAGAAAAATTTCGAATTTTTATTGATATCTCGAGAAAATATACAGTTATTGACATAGAATTTTTTTGTCGTAATATTATGAAGTATTCTTCACATTCTGAAGGTATAATTTTGAGTGAATGAAATATTTTATCGAATTTGATGTTTAAATATTTTTGAATAGAAACACTTATAAATTTAAGAACAATCAATGCTCAATGCTGTATTATAAGTTCATGCAAAATTTTAGCTTTTTCTTACGAGTAGTTTTCAAGCTACATAAAATTTTCTATTTTCGCTGTAAAGAGATGCTCTTAGGGGGTGTCGTTTAATTTCATTTATTAATATATTACTAGTAATTCTAGATGAATGTACATTCTAAATCAATGTTTTTTATCCGAATTTTTGTGTTTTAAAAAATTACTATTTGACCACTCTCCTCTCTGCTGAACTTCAAATATGGAATAACAAAAACTAAGAACGTTGTTTTCTTTTACAACACTGCGTTTTGTAAAGAATATATGTTTTCAAAACCAGCTGGAAGTTGATAAGAAGTTGAAAAATAATCACATATTGAAGAACAACATTTGAATAACAATAAATTTAAATTGAATCCACACAATTGAGTAACTTTAAATCGTTTTTAATTTGAAAACATTTTTAATTAATAAACAATTTTGAAAATTTAATATTGTAATTTAATATAGGAAGTTCGTGTATGTTCTCGATTTTAATTGAAACAATCAGGGGTTCTCTGCTGTAAAAAATATTAATAATCTCCATATCAACTGACGATGAACCATTAAGAATAGTTTTGATAAATAGTCAAAAAAATTATTAGACAAAAGAAGAATTGATATCTCTTTAAATAACTTATTCGGTATCGTATGCGCTCAAGATTAGATGATGAAGAAGATTGTGTTTTTAAGCAAAACAATAGATAAAATTTCTAAATCTTTATCATCTTTCTGTGGAACGAGGTGAGCCCACAATTTTTCTCCCTCATCAATTCCTCGTCGGTACCCTATATTCCCTCGTGACTGAATCTTCGCTGTAAAATGCGAGTTATAGTCTATTCTTTACATGGTTGAAGTTCAAAGAAATTTGTCAAGCCTTTTATGAGAAATCCTTAAGTATCCTGTTACTTTTGATAATAAAATGATGAAATGACTCATATGCAGTTATTGTTTGTTTGAAGGGCCACAAAAGCCTTGAAATTTCACACGGTAAAATTTGTAGAAATCACTCGCAAATTTGTTTACAGCGACAAATTTAGGAAAATGGTTAGCATTAGAAAGGGAAATTCAGGAAATATAACTCATCAAAAATTGCAATAAATTTTTAATTTTGAAATTTATAAAAAATTGGAAAACTAAGATAGGTATTTTGTCTTCTAACGAAGCACTGCAATTCCAACGAAAACTTTAAAAACCGCTTTAATCATAAGTTTATAAGTTTGCCTTTATCGTAAACGAGTTTTAGTTTTATATCGACTCCTACCTCTTACTACTTCGTTTTCCATCTCTTGAACGGTTTTATTTTCTAAAATTGTCTTTCTCTCTTAACTTTTAATGTGAGATTTTTGATTAATCTCAATTTTGTAACAAAGTTTGTCGAATCGTTAGTTTTTATGGAGTTTTGATCTGTGAGTAACTACTTATTACAACAATAACAGAACAGTGAATAATAGAGTGGCAATTGCAAATGTGACATGAAAATATAAATAGTAATCGAATAACTGAAAAATCACTTTCATAGCGAACGAACTATAGAAAGAAGGATAGAGTTGTTATCATTCAGGTTAGAATGTGAGACATAAAAAAATTGTCTTATTTTATTTTCAATTGCAACTGAAATGTTTCAATGGTAGGAATATCTCCAATAAAGTCTTTGTTCTTGTTCTTTTTGAAAAGTTTAGTCGTCGAATTTATCTTGAAAAAATTTCTTGTGAAATCTTCAGAAGCAATTCAGTCTAAATGAGATTTGAAACTGCAATTTTAGGAATATTTTGAATTCCAGGTAATGTTTAAATGACCCGGAATTGTAACTTTTTGGATTGAACATTGTCCTAATCGTTTTAGCAGTAAATGTACAGGGTGTATTAAAAACGTGGTGAAATTTTAAGGGTAGGTTAGGCATACGTTAAGAATCCAAAATTACATATGAAAATGGGTGCGGCATCTGGGCACTACAGATTGAATTTAAAATAATACAGCTCTAACCAAAATTGCGAACACATTTTGAAATTTGCACATTTGTTTCGAATATCTTTTCGAACTTCGGCCACAAAAAAAATAGGTTTTAATTCACAATTTACATTCAAGATTCGGTCAAGAGGTCATTTAGGGGTCTGATTTGAAATTGATGAAGTTGAAAAGGGATTTTGGCTCACCCCCCTATACATAAAACTGATAATGCTTTGCAACTTTCATCAATTATTTTGTGTGATGTGCTCAATATTTACACTCATTTTCGTATTAATAGCACAAATATTCAGAAAGATATAATCGTTTAGTCAAAAATTCCGAAATTTCACTGCATGTTTTTTCTTATAACGTTCTACTTTTTCAACTTAATTATATGAAACTTATTGAATACATGACAATATATTAGAGAAGCATTGTATTAAAATTTGATGTTAAATCTTTGAATAGTAAAGGAAATATCATTATTCGTAGAAATAATTTTTAACTGCGTATGCGCGAAACGCTGCATAATTTTTTTTTCTAACATCAAAGACTGCATATAGAGAAAATTATATAAAAATTTCAGTTAAGTACCTTTAAGATTCAGAAAGATATCGACATATTCGCCAGCGCAGCATTATTTTAAATGCCTTCTGCACTTCTGCAAGCTCCAGATGGCGCTTGCGGAGCCATGTTCCTAGGTGATTTTGTATGTTTACTTTTGTATGTTACTGTTATAAAATTTTTGTTATGCATTTTTCCCACGTCGAAGTACAATTCGACTAGAATAATGTTCCAGTAGTAATTACCCTCTGAGCACCCAATTATTTTCAATTTTTAGCTGCCAGGTAAGGAAACTCAGCATTTAAAGTAAATGAATATATCTTTATTATTTATTTATATCTCTGAAATCTTCAGAATACTTTTCCCATGATTGTTTATAAAAAAAAATTACTTATAAATACGAGCTATCTGCTTAAGTAAATTAACTGCTTTTCTGACTCTCAATTTAGAATACCACGTTATTATGATAATATTTATAAAATTCATTCAGATTCTTTTCTTAAACTGTCATGTCATAAAATGGCATTTTGCAGTGAAGGAAAGTGCAATCAATGCACAGAATGCGTGAGCATTCATTAATTGAAAAGAGCGCAATTATTAACTTCGTTTGAGGCTTTTTGAAAGACTGACAATTTTCGTATAAAAATTTTAATAATATGTGCTTGAACAGATTTTCCTTAGAATCATTACCATCTGTACTCATTCTACAGAAATAATTATGCATAAGAAGTAGTGAAAACCAAACACTTAGATGTATATAGACATGCTTATAATACTATTACCACTATTGTAATGCAAAATGTCTGTATATAAGTATTAATTTTTAAAAAACCACAGTATCGTTAACTTTCAAGTCGTCATTTCCTTTATTTAAAGTTTAGACTCGTAGGGTCTGGTCTAGTCACTAGCAATTAAATTTCAAGTTCTTATCTCTTGAAGGGTCGAGTGGAAAAACTGTAGAGCACGGTTTTTTCTAGTTTTAAGGTTTCAGCACCATCTGTTAGCTGTATTGAGGAACTTCAGCATTTTTGTATTTTTTAAATCGATTTAAAATTCTTCGAAACGAAAAATTACATTTTTTAAAAAAAATTCTAGACAGTTTTGTTTCGATAAAATTTGCAGTTCAAGTTCGCCTCTCAGAATTCGTGAGCAAAACGATCCATACGGTTTCAGTGCTATATGTTAGCTGTATTACGAAACTTTTATGACATCTAATTGGAAACAAGTAGGACTATAAAATGCCATCGGAATTATGCATTTCAAATGATGGAACAATATTTTAAAATTATAAAAGTAATGCAGGGCGACTAAATTTGTAATATAGAGAAGATCATAATTTTAAACTTTTTCGACGGGATCGAAAAGGTTTTGCGGTTATAATATTTTCCGAAATTTTCAATGATGAATGCAATATTCGTGTATTGTTTAATTAATTAATATCCTGATTAAACTTTCAAAAAGGAGTACACATACGCCTCTCCTAAATTGCCGCGAAATTTCGTGTGTCTAGCAGTCTGCCTTGCATTGTGTAATCACAAACACTTACCGACGCACACATATTCTCTATTCTTATTAGGAGAGATATACATATGCTACAGCTGTATATTAGATACATATTTCAAACATCTTAATTTGTTGAATGGCTTCAATACTTAATTAAAATAAAAATAACGATATTTATATTATTTATAATGCTAACTGCATGTTAAAAACTAGAAATCTGTTTTTCGTTTCCTAAAATTTTAAAAAATTGGAACCCCATCGATTTTTCCTTGGACCCTTCGTTTGATCCGAATGACTTTTCAAAACATGAAAGTTGCAATATTCGAAGTTTAAAGTTATAAATTTGGATTTTTATTAGTGTCTGATGCGAGTATGTCTACAGATAAAATGAAACAGATGTTTCTCTTGCGGGCTCGATATACAATACTAGATAGAAAAAATGGATGTTTTCAAATACAGAAGATCTGAATTCCCGAAATGAAAGCATAAAAATAACCGTATGGGACAATGATGTGATGGTGTGTAATCGAAGTATTGCAAAGACTCCAATATGGAACAAGTTTAATATTCCATACTGGAGTCATATCTTCTTTTAATCATGTTGTGTTCGAGGAACACAATCGAAGAATAACTTTCGATCCTGTATAAAATGTATAACGTTCTTTTCTTTGGCAATCCCTGTGACATTTGAAAACTGTCTTCTAGTGGAATAATTCTGCATTCTCATGCTTTTTCAATAATAAATAATATAACCTTGCGACAGTATCACTTTCAACACAATATTTTGGAAATGGTTTGTCTTATATTCCATAATTAATTAATATACTTTATTGAATAATATATATATTATTTATATTTTTGTGAGTTATATAAAGTGGAACTTGCATAGTTCAAAATAAAGGAGACGAAAATTAAAATTTCAATATATATCAAAAGATTCTAATTAGGAAAAACAGTGTCGAAAACTAAGAGCAGCGGCTTTGGTGTCAAATAAAAACCGCGAATGAGAATTCAGGTTTGCATTGCATCCTTTCTTTTGAAAGGCAATATTTCTGACTGAGAAGTAATTACTAATTAACTTTCCATTTTCTAGATGGTACCTCAATATCGTTTGCTACCTTGCCTCGATCAACTGCAGTGATGAGAATGGGTGCAGAGAGGGAGTAAAGTGAGGTTTCTCCTCTGGATTTGAATAAACGATCTCAGCGTCTTCAGGTTGTGTTCCTGGAATTAGCATTTTTGATCCCGTCTTTTAAAGTGAAACCCCAAGATTATCTCCGTGTTGCTGTCATCGACCTTCGAAGCCTTCAATATAAGTTAATAGGATTTTTATCGCTAAAGATTTTCTTTGTTGAAATTGTTGCGGTGATTCCTTTTAATATGCATTTCATTATGTAATTCTCTACATTATGGAAAAACATGATGTTCTATCTTCAGAAGTCCTCGGCTAATATTCAAGACACCTTGAGAATAGAAGCGATAACTTATAACATGTTTCTTCACTTATAAAAAACAGTTTTAACTAATGAAATATATGCAACATTATTTTCTTATTTGTAAATAAAATAATTAACTTTCGTCTATTCTTCGTTTATAGAATTTCCATTTTCCTGTATTTTATTTAGTAGAATGAAATTAAATTTTAACGAGCATTAATTAAAAAAATAAATTTTTTTCGCCGTCAGTTTAAACGGTTTAGTGGGTTTTATTATATTTTTTCATCGTAGTTAAGTCAGAATCTCCTTTTTAGGTAGTATTTCGCATTTCAGAGGCTTCCTCATAATGAGCGAATTGAATGGGTAGTACGGATAATGTCGAAATAAAAGCATTGATATCGCCTGTGAATCTGATAGACGATAACAGTGCTTAACATCTGAGGACGTATAAGTCAGCTATAAACCTTATCTTTTCGTATCTAGATCTTCTGTATTACAAGGCAGCATGAGAAATTATTTAACACTGACGAATGTTTTCAGTTCATCCAAGATTCATAGTGTAAAACCAATGACTGTATTAATTACTTTTGAAACATCTCTTAAACACTCTTTACACAAGAGTATTTAGAACAAGACATTCAAATGCAGTTTATCTTTTTTACTCCTAATTATTGAGACATATTCTGAATGATTTCCTAGTATCTTTTTCCGCACTTTGGGGGAGATGTTTTGGAAAGTGATTCAATTCAAGGATAAAATTTCACACCTGACTATTATTATGCAATATAAATTATATGATCTAAAAAGACTCATGTTAAATTTCTTTTTTATTGATGATTTAGTATTCTTTCTGAGACGTAAGCAAATTTAATCGAACTGCGAAAATTTATAAATGTTGTTGTAAGTAAAAATTTATACAGTATTCATATTTTCTACATTAGCATAAAAAATTTGACATTTTCATAAGATTTTGAAGAGATGGTTCATAATAGTAAAACAAAAAAAGGACGCTTGACCTCGGAAGTTAATATAATAAAATATTTATAAAACTTTTTCATTTCATTTCACCTTTTTAAAATATTTATTCAACTCATTCGAAATTAAGCAGTTTTATTTCTGTTCTAGTTAAAAACTCTAATAATATTTTTACATTTAACACATTTGGTATTATAATGAAATAATTTTTTTTATTCAAAATTAAGATCAAATCAGTATAAAAATAAATTTTGAAGCTTCTTGTGTCAATGGCGCTCCTGTACTATAGCACATTCAGCCTATTGGATAAGAAGTCCTTGCCTGGAATCCATTTTCGAATTCCATTCCATAGCCCAGGTGTGTCAACTCAACCCAAATGTTGTAAAGTCTTTTGATGACTCCCCAAGAAAGAGAAATATTAGCACGAATTCGGGCTAATGCATCAATTACAAGCAACCTGAGCATTTATATAAAAGTTAAATTTCATATTTAAATAGCAGTTTAACTAAAAGGGAAGGCCACAAACCATTTTTGACAAAACAACAAATGAAAACAAAAATACATTACAAAACGACTGTGAAGACAATATAAAAGCCATAATACCAAACAAAATTCAAAACCCAAAAGCAAATCCAAAAATACAAAGCAAAAAAAAAACAAAAAAAAAACACAAAATGCTTAAGAAACAAAACATAAAGAATGCAAAACAAACAGTGCAGAGACAAAACAAAAAGTAATAAAAACATACAGCTTGAAATAACGAAGACGTTAACAATACATAAATACAACAGAGAGGAAGAAAAAAATAGCTTAAAGCCGATTTACAGCACTAAAAGTGTTAGGAGATATAATTATATGCTAAAGTTAAAAACTGGTTCCAAATAAATAGAATACTGGAAAGATACAAAATAGAACAAAAGCACGACAAGAAAGGTGTATAAATTTGGCATGTAGTCCTTGTTAAGAATTTACTTCTGTATAAAATGTCGATTCCAATCCATCAATAAAAATTCCGAAACATAAAATTGATTTTCTTTATTGTACAATGAAACTGCACAAAAGAGGGCCATGTAGGCAAATATTTTTATAACAAGCTTACTGCCATTCACGATGAATGAGAGTACCTTGTATATTTTCATTTATTGCATGTATTTACCTCATACTCACTCTTAAGATCATACATTACATGCCATTTCAGTTATTCTTTTTATTAACAAGCGTGTTGCCATTCCTTTCAGTGAAAAAATTAAATAAATACACTTCTGAGAAAAATGACATGGTTAGAATTAATAATATCTAAAAATAGTTATGTAAAAATAAGAGGAAAATAACATGTATATCAAACTGGCATTATTTAACAGATAGTTTTTGAGTTTTAAGATGCCTTGAAAAGTGTTACTCGATTACAAAGGTAATCGCTGGAAAAGGTACAGTTTGTTTGCTATCCTATTAACACAAGTTTCACTTCATGCCAACATTGACTTGGTGACAATCACCTTTGAATTAATAAAAAAATACTAAAGTTCCTTACAAAATTATTCGCATAAAATTTTTAAAACATTGATTTTTATAGTTCATGCTCCAATAATGTCTTGAAAGACTCCAAATGAAGAAGTTCCAGAAACTGTTGAATAGAAAAAATAGGACTGTTGCTTCGCTTCAAAATAAAAATTGGAATTCAAAATGGTAATGTATTAATGTATATATTATTCTTAAAATAACTTTTTGATATGAATAGTTATAAAATTAAATTATCTTATGATTTTATTTAACACTAGTTAAGACACTATGGTAACTCCGGTTATGGTGTATCATTATAGGAGAGCAGTTGACATAAAAAATGTTAGAGGATTTTTGCCAGAAATTAATTATTTAGTACTCGAGATCTAGCACTGGACAGATTTTTCTACTAATTATTTAACAGAAATCTATACATGCATACACAAATAATGTGTATTGTAAAGTGAAATGTGTTAGATATCTATAGTATTAAAAGTTTTAATTAATGCAAGATGATATTTACAGAATCATATCTCTGATACAGTTTCAGAAGCATATCTCTGATACAGTTTCTGAAGTAAATCTCTGATACATATCGTGGTATTTTCATTGGTTGCCATCATTTTTCTAAAAAACATTAAATTTTTAATTAAATTTCTTTTTCAAAAAGCACAGTCCTTAGATGAACTAATTAAAAATTCACTGATAAATTTGCAAAATTATCCGAAGTTCCGAAGTAATAGCCGAATAAATTGGAATCACAAGATCAGAAAGCAAAATCTACAAACCATCAGTGGGAAACGAAATTTTGGATGCCTTTAGAGTAGTTTTCTTGACACTTATCGACAATATAACTGTGTTTAAAACAATAAAAGATTTTCGACCATATGCTATAAGCGACTTCCTTATATGGAAGCAGCCGATAAAGTCGAGAGGAATACGTTCCCAACTTTTTCCTTAAATGGGGATTTGCATTAATTATGCAGAATTAGAAGCAAATATCTGGGCGGAACTGTCTTTGTCTTTGAAAATATTTTAAATTTCAAGTCAGAGTGAAAAAGATTTTTCAACTAATAAATTCCGAGTTAATAGACCGAAACATCAAAATGGTAAAATCAAAACTGCCAAAACTTCCATGGAGAAAGGAATTTCGGATTATATGAGAATTTTTTATTAATATCAACGAGAGATTCGGTTGGTACAATCATTTTTCATCTCATGTCATAAGTGAACTCCTTAGGTGGATGTATACGAGAAAATCTAGGTTAAAACGTCCAAATTTTTAATAGGTAGAATAAAGTTTCAATTAACCGTCAATTTCTGTTATCTATTATCTTAAAAAAAACTCGAAAAAACCAGCCATCTTTAAATTTATCGACTGATAACTTTTACACCCTATTGAATAAAGTTGGATGTGACTATAGTACTATATGATGACGGTCACAAATCGTCGGTTATAGAAGAGTTGACATTGATCTGGTACGCCAAGCTTGTCACTTAATCAGTCGCTTTTGTATCATAGTATTGCAATGTATTTCTGTTCATCACTACTCTTTTATTGAATTTTCTATTGATTGTTTGTAACATTAAATACAATATGTATGTATTATTCTGTTTCAAACGGCTTTACTTTCATTTTCGTCCCAAGAAAGCAGTAAAATCGCGTTTCTGTACGTATGTATTAAAAGATTTAGGTTATCCGTCACAGACCCGGTCCGGACGGTGTAGGTAAATCGAAGTTTTACAGTATTTGCATTTACCTTAAAGTATAGGAAGAAATATCTCGAAAGTATTGTCTTTGATACCATTCTTTACAGAGTCCAATATCTGAGATGCGGCTAAATGTAACATGTTTGAATATTGAGCCTGATACCTGTCCTTCCATTAATTTCATACAGTAAACTAATGTTTCTGTTCTAAAGCAAGGATATTTTAAGACGGATTTAATTGCATTGTAGCTAATGAGACTTCTAGAACAAATGTCAACTTTTACCATTTAATGATTTCTGCCTAGTTAACTTCTCCTAAATACCGTAGGTTACAAAATAACGCTGTCCACGGTCCTTAAGCGGTTAGAATGACTTCTGTGGTTCTTTAGTGAAAAACTAACATGACGATTCACCCGGAAAATGATGGACTTTCATTCGGAAAGCCAGCCACAACATTTCTCCGAGTTTTAAAAAATCCGTATTAAATGCAATCATTATCTCGTCGCTTAACAAACAACACCAACTTACTCAATTTTTTGAAATTTCAAATAGGAGGAAAATTCTCAATTTTTCGCAACTAATAACGAATATTTCTAAATTTTTTTAGCATTTGATATAGTTATAAGTTCGTATTTTTCTACCAGATGTGAAAAAATTCAGAAATATTCGCTAATTGTTGGGGAAAATTTAGAGTTTTCTTCCACTTTTAAATTTCAAAAAATTAAGATAGTTGTTGTTGCTTGTTAACCATTTCGCGTTCATTGGTTTCGCAGTGAAACCACACATTAAGCATTTTTTACTGCGCATGGGCGAAACGTAGCTTAATTTTTCTTTCATAACTTAAGAGCCAGACATATAGACCAACTCATATAAAAATTCCAGTTCAATACCTTTAGTATTCTCAAAGATATCGGCATTGCAAGAGCTAAATTGCTTCTGATCTCTAAAGCAGGCCATTCAAAACTCTTCCAAAATGGAATTTTTGGAACACGGGAAGGAAAAAGCAATCGTCAGTTTTAAAAAACGATGGAATGGCAATGCTGGAATTTAAAAGAACTCCAAATCCAACACTTCATGCGCCGATTCCAATTTGGGGCCTCGATTAGAGGGTAGCGGAACATCAAAGGATCTGCCTATATTGATAATTCGCTTCGAGGGTAGAAATGAAACTCGAAATCTCCCTCGTGGGGAAGAGGAGGGGGTTGGTAGAATTCTTCGACTTTGAATCTGTCTCAAAAGAAACTTTGAAGCCTCCGTGAATGACCTGTCTCATTTTTCGACTTGAATGGATGGAAAAAAAATCCAATCTTGGGACAAATGTATTGGAATGGAGTACAGACGAGCTTAAGGCAAACAAAATGATGAGTGTTCTTGCCGAAATTAATATTTTTTTAAAACTGAATTTTCAAAACTAATATTGAATTTTATGAAAGTTGAATATTCTGAATGCTCACGATCAAGTGCAATTTCATTAAATACATTATTGAACTTGCATTTTGGCGATAACTTATTCGGAGGAAAAATAGTTACCGTTCGTTGGTTGCCCTGTGAAACCACAAATTTCTTGAAAATTAAATATGCTAAATTTCTTTCCTTCACATATTTATGATCAGCTACATCCCTAATACTCATTTTTAAAATAAATTTAGTAATTTTCAAAACGAAACATGTAGTGAATTTCAAAGGGTCAAACGACGATCACTTACACAGTGGGACCTGGATAACTCTAAGTTTTAATCCTTTGGTGATTTGGTAATTTGACTATGCGTTCTTCAGTTTTCTCATAACACCTATCTAATTATATCTGAAAAATATAAATAATTCGAATTTCATTTGAAGGCAAAATTAAAAATTCCTAAATTGTTTTCATTATATAAATAAATTTGTACAATTTGTTCTCAGTGAATAATTTTTACGCGCTTAATACTCCTGAGGACTTTACTGCTATAAAATGTATTCAATAAAAAAAAAAGAAAAAAGTTCTCTCCCAAAATAAAAATTAAAAAAAATCCGTTCAGCACGTCAGATTGAAATGTTTAAGTTTTAAGTGTTTAAGTTTCATTGCAATTTTCTATTCAGAGAGCTGTATGCTGTTTGTTCATTCAAATAAATCAGTTACTGCAATTCTTTACTTAAAAATTCTTAAATATTTTCAGGTATAACTGTTATGAATCTACTTATTAAGATTTCCAATTGTTTATTTATTAATCATTATGTAATATAGTTAAACTTTTTTAATATTTTTTTTAAAATCTTTATTGTAAATTTAAAAAAATCACTTTTTATTGCTTTTTTAAAAAAATTTTTGACCTCTTTTTTCTTAATTCGAATTTTTTGATAAATCAAATTTTTATTGTGGTCACTTGAGCTTCGAATTAGCTACCTTACGCTGTATTTTTTTATCTGCTTTCCTTTTGAACAACTGCCTTTATTTCACTTGAAAATTATTTTATGAAATTGGAGTCTCTAGTTTTGCCTAATGATGATATAGTATTATTAAAATTAAAACTGTCATTCCCAAAGGTTTTGGTAGCTCTATTTTCTGTCTGGGAACTAACTGAGAGTAAAATATTTTAAAGTTGAAATAGCTCTCACACACACACACACACACAATAAGTAGAAAAATATTCGAATTACAGGAACATATCAATAAAGAACGTAAATTTATTTTGAAATATAAACAGAAAAGTAAGTGAATATGAATAATATAATGACATTTTAACGTAGTTCTCAGCCATAAGTAAAGTACATTGTGAAGAGTAATAAAGATATGCTTGTTATTTTTTAAAATAAAGAGTCTTCTGTAGTGAATATCTGCACTGCCCGCCAAGCTGTGCTCGAATAGCTAATCAACTGCAAGACCGATATCGAATAATATTTTCCGAGATGAAGATAGTCTCAGAGTATTTGATTTCTATGCAATACACCACTCTCAATATGAAGAGCAGCGCGTATATTAAAGAAATGAGAGTTAACGTATTCAGAATGGTATTTTCGATAGATTTCCTGATATATATAAAGTTAATTTGAAAGAAAATAGTGGTAAATTTTGAATCAAATTATAATAAAATTTAAAGCGTTGACAATTTTTATAAAAATGACCGTTTTCGTTTATTCCGGTTTATTAAGCCACCAGTTTAACCTGGCGGTTGTAACTTTTTAATATAAACTTTTTCAGGATGTTTTTTTTCACGCTTGTAAACAAAAAAAGTAATTTACATTTTTACAGAAAATCAACCCAATAGGCTATATACAGATTAATTTTAAAAAAAAATTATCAAAACTTTAAGGGTAGAGCAGGTATACGATTAGCATAAAGACTCGCATAGGAACATTGGTACGCAAATCCCATCTGGAGGCAGTAGATGGCATTTAAAATAAAGCAGAGCTGGACTAAATGCCGATGTCTTTCTGAATCTGTACGGTATTGAACTGTAATTTTTATATCAGTTGCGGTATATATATGGCTCTGAAGTTGTCAAAGAAAAATTACGCTACCTTTCACGCATGCGTAGAAACAAAACTATTTGCTGCAAAGTCTAATATCTTCATTGTTATTCAAAGTAATTACATGAAATATTGATAAAATTGTCCTATAATATATTATCACGTACTGTGTATGTTTCAAACACTTTCAACAACAACTCGGTAAGTTATAAGCAAAAAGCATTCGGAAAAACATTGGATTTTTTAAAGAAACCTTTATGTCGGCCCGAATATTCGTGCTATTTTTACGAAAGTGCATATAAGTATTGGTCATATTATCTTATTATTAAAATTATAACTTACATTCGCAAAGGTTTTCATAGCGTTATTTTCAATTCCAAAGCTAACTGGGAGTAAAATCCTTGAAAGATGAAATAGCTCTAAATAAGTGCCAATAAAATCAAAATCTAGAAATAAACCAGTAATGAAAGTGTTATTATTTTCAAATATAAGCAAAAAAGAGAATTCACATATTTTCCAGCTATAAGGAAGTTCACGGTAAGTAATTTAGATCAGCTGTCACCAAAAAACAGCTGATGCTTCCTTATTCTGAATATAAACATAAATTAAAAGCCACTGTTTGTCAAAAACTCAATACTTTCTTTGTGTTTTTATCGTAAGTAAACCTTCATATTTTCGTTTAAATACTAAGAGTAACTACTACAAATATAAAAAGAAATACAGCATTAAAAATTATAGCTATCATAAAAAATGGTACTTCGCACCTGAGGAAAATTTTTTCTCCGTTTACTAAAATTGCTTATGTATTTAAAGTAACTTTATAATATCATTCTAGAGTTATATTTCTGCACTGGAAGTCGGTTGATTCAAACGTTTCTAATTCGAATTTTTCTCTGCCGTTTTGAATTTCACATCAATTTAATATTAAAATATCATCTATAAATCAAATTTATTTTGGCTAGTTTGAAGTCAAAATTAAAGATTGTTTTTATTTCTGAGTTGTCTTTGATAGTTGAAATTGTCCATAAATATGTTCAACTTGTCTGGGTTTTTTTTCTCTCTTTTCACCCGGAGTTAGTCTGGTGGTCTTTTTTTATTTTGAAGGTTTATCGTACAATTGCCATTTTTAAAGTAGTGTATATTAATTAGTTATTAAGATTTTAAATAATATAATTTTATTTATTAAAATTATTGTTTATTTATTAATTAAAAATTAAATCTGCTAAATATAAAAAAAATCCTCAGTGCAATTTAAGGCTTAATAATAATCTTTTTCTATTGCTGCATACTTTTTGTACCTAATTTTCCTCAGTTCCATTATTTAGATTAAACTAAATTTTATTGTAGCTCCGTAAAAATTCTTTTTATTGCAGTCAGGTTTACAAACGTAATGTTCCATTTTATGAAGAAATTATAAATAGATTAAAAATATGTCAACGAATTTGGAAACACAATTGTATTTATAAGGGGCATTCAGTTTTACAACGACTAAAACTAATATAATAAAATCTCCAAACTAAACATCACTTTTTGTTCCCCTTTTGAAATTCTTTTGTTTATGACCATGATGAAATAGGAACTGTGGTTATCTACATCGTAACACTTTTATAAATAATGATGGTGATAAAAGTAATCAAATGAAAACTTGTGAAAGACAACGTTACAAGAAAGGACAAATCAGCCTTTTCGAGAATGAACAAATTTACATTTCTGATAAATTGCCCTATAGTATTTCATGTTCGTTTGATTTCAAAAAAAGAGTTCCACTCTCCAAATTTCAACACCACACCAATGCATGGATAATTTAGCATGATGGATTTAAAGTGATCCAGTTCCACGTACACAGAAGATCCACGTACACTGGTATCGAGCCACTTATTTTTCGATCCCGAAGCTTAGACGGGCATCAGAAAATGACCCTTCCATCCTGAAGCCTAGAACTTTCCTCTAGGCATCGCGACCGACCCTGGACATCTCTAGGCTTGGTGGTACACGAATGCAATGTTCTGTCCATCTGCACCCATTCCGATACACTCTGTATGTCATTTCCAGGACTTTTCTGCCATAGTTGTAGGTATCATCGTAAAATGTCTCCAGAATGTTTGAATGTTTTCACTAACCTTAATATTTTCAAGTCTAAACAGAATTTTCTTGAAACAGTAATCTACATTTCATAAACACCTCTTACCTTTAAAACGCAATCGGGAAACTGAAGCTGTCTGAGATCTTCCTCTGCTATAGGTCTCTACAAGTCTTTCCCAAATACTTGATCAATTTCTTCATTTAATTTGGTTTGCACATCTGGATAGAGTCCTATAAGATACAGAGCCCATCTAAATGTAGCTGTAGTATTAATATGACCCTATTTATACTTAAAACAAAGTGAAGAAAAGGCA
This sequence comes from Araneus ventricosus, assembly GCA_013235015.1. Taxonomy (NCBI): domain Eukaryota; kingdom Metazoa; phylum Arthropoda; class Arachnida; order Araneae; family Araneidae; genus Araneus; species Araneus ventricosus. The sequence goes on from BGPR01007713.1 coordinate 22,339, forward strand.
AAATATCTAAAATCATATAAATGGGGGAAGACTGCTTATTAAACTTTAGCCTTTAATATTTTAACGATTTTTTTTTATTAGAAGCAGCAATTAAAGGTCTAGAGCTATTAATTGAGAGTGAAAGTAATAATGAATATAATATTATAAAGGATCTTTGGAGAACTATTAAACTTACAATATGCTAAAGCAAAATTCGTGCATTGGGGAAACTTTTAGACATTAATTGACTCACTTAACATTCGCACAAGAAAACTCATGAAATAAGAAGTAATAATATATAACATTTCACATACAAAATAACTTTTAAAAATCTATAGATGTAAAGAGTGTATCCATATTTAAAAAAAAATAATTCATTTTCATATCAAAGCAAAATTTAATTTGTCTGTTATACTGTGAGCAATATTCTAAACGATATTGAAGTCATCATTTATTATTACTCTAAAGGACTAAGAAGCTCTAAATGATTTCATATTAATCTTTTTAATTTAAAAATCATGTAAGATAATAAATCAGCACAAAATATTTTTTATTTATCTTTTTATTACATGAGTTATTATTGCAAGAGATTTAATAACTTCTGAATGTCATCGAAATTAATTAATTTATTGCAAACTGTTTACATATTTATCTACTTGTCAGTTGTAGCTGTAAATGGTGCATAATAGAAAAAGTGAAAAATAGAGTAATTATTGAATGGTAACGTCAGTTGAATAGTGGAAAATGTAATAAGATCTCTGTTTCTTAATGACGCTTGTATTGAAGTTTAATAGTTTTATTAAAAAAGCCCACTATACTTTCTATGTATGCTATTTTCTAAGCTATTTTAGGAGATTTTAATTAAAAACTACTTTTTATACAGGGTTCTCAATAAAGTCTATAACATTACTCTTAACTTCAGAACGACTGCTGCTATATTCAAAAGAGAGGGTTGTAGTTATAGTATAATGGCTACTAGCTTCGCCATTTGACTGCCAACACCGCCACCTGGCGACAAACTACGAAGTTAACATTACTATCTCAAAAATAGTACTAAGTAGAGAAGAAAGGCAACTGTAAATTTATAGGACATCATTGATTTAGTATAAAAAGACATCGTATAGACATTAATGTTAGGATCAGAACGTTCAAAATTTCATTTATTTGTTTGCAATTTCCATCAGTGTTACGTGACAAAACATGTTAGAAAGAAAAAAGACAACTAGTTTTCTCCAAATACTTTCATTATTGTTATTTAAATTTGTCTCAGTCTGCTACAATACACATATGGACAATTTTTTAGACGCTGCGTATTTTTAAGCATTTTGGATGTCGCGTTGGCACAAGTTGGTCATTTCAATCCATTTCAGTTTGATAATCGGCGGGTCGACAAACAAACGGTTATCACTAAACTGCCTTCTTTTGTACTTCAGAGGGAATGCGCGTCTGTTTCCCGTGTGTCTGACAAAACTGTTAAAAACGAGGTATATATAGCAAAACACATTCTTTCATTTTATTTAGTTCAATTTGCTAAATATTTTTGAGATTTTGACATTGCATTGATTTAAAATTAAAAGTATTAGAAAGCGCAAAACTTTGTCCATCGAAAATAAAATGAAAATTATTAAGAGAATAGAAAACGTTGAAAGTCAATATTGTATTTGGAGAGCATTTTCCCTTTCTGAATCTATAGCTAAGACCTTTTGAAAAATCACAGCGTAGTAACCTGAGCGGACGAGAAAAATATGAACTGTGCCAGGAAGTTGCAAAATGTAATTGCAATTAATTTCAATCTTTAAATTTTAGAAAACAAATACTTATTTTAAATTATTATAGCCCATAAATAATTAGAATTCAGTGTAATTTATTTGTTCTGCACAAAAATGTGTTTAAGGATTGCAGCAAATTTTGTATAGCCAATATTTGAAAAATCGATATATTGAACCTCGATAATAGGGAATTCCTGGGTCAGTCCATTAAACCTTTGTTATAAAGATGTATGACTGTATATTTGAACGACATTCTGAAACTTGACTAAACATAATCAATGTAAAGTTAAAATTAGGAAAAGAAAATATACAAAAACCAGTTTTTTAAAATTTATTTGATCTACTTTTTATAAAAATTATATACGTTATTAATGCAAACTAAGGTTCGAGAAAACTTCAAAAAGAGATAGATGACAGCGACGATAATATTTCATCTTATAAGGAAGCAATGAAATCTTTTTCTGTATGAACTACAAAGGTATGATTGAGTTTCGAGATGTTGCATGCATTTAATTATTTCTGAGAACGGAATTCACGAATATTCCGGAAAGAAACTCATATTTTTGAAAGCATTGAAACTAAATTAGAGAAAAATACTGCCTTCAAGATTCCGCTCTTTTTCACACAACAGTTTTTATTTTTACTTCGCCCCACATGAATTATCAGAATATTCACTCATTGTTTAAAAGTAATATCTATTCCGGATTTTTCCTTTGCAGAATCAAATTGTTAGAAAGGAAACTTATTTAGAAAATTTATAGCTTTGAGCGAAATAAAAAAAAATATCTGCAAAAATTTTGTTGCAAGCTCTTACATTCTAATCATTGATCATAAGAAAAATTATCCCCTTCGCTTTTGCTTATATAAATTTTAATTATTGATCGATCGGAAGATTTTATCAAATTTAAGAAGTGTTTATAAAAAGAAAGACTTTGTTTAATTTTACTATAACCTTTTATCCGCCTGAGGGGGCACCGGGAGTTCACGGATGAGAAGCTGCCGGAGAAGCAAGCGTATTCTCGCTTCCCCTGGGGATCGAGTTTCCCCCACCAGTGATAGTAAATACCTCCATTGGAAGGGTTCGGGCCGTGGCCGGTGATGACTATTATGTCTCCGGCCCGCAGTACTCGAGCTATTAAAGCGACTGTCATTCAACGTCCCTGAGTGCTAAAGCAGGGCCTGGGCAACTTTGTTAAGGTTAATTTTCACTTTTTCTTAACCACTGGGATTCGCCGACATATTGGTTCGTGAAAAAATGAGAAGGAGGATGAAGTCACGAAATATGAAAGAGAAAAAAACAATCATTGGTTCAAAATAAGAAATCATTTTTGAAAGTAGGTTTTATAAGGTGCACAAAAAAATTTCGATATGAATTATTTGAAACTGCAAAATTAGTTGAAAGGGAGGAAAAATTTCAATTAATATAAAAGAATTGGATTCCAAATAATAAAATATTAATAATATCTACTTTAAACGCTGCATTTCAATAGCTTAATAGTTTCAGTTAATAAACCTATTAAAGAAACTTTCCTTTCGAAAAGAAATATAGTTCTTTCTTTAATAAATTATATATTAATGTCATATTACATATTAGACTTCAATATTTTTTTTATTTCGAATATCAGAGGAGGAAAAATTATATAATATTTAAAATTAATAATATTAAAATTAGTAACTATATAATATTGAAAATTCTAATATATTATAGTTCTTTCTTGTTCTATTTGTGACCCAATTTATCTTAATCCGAATTTTTTATAAATCAAATTTTTATTGCGCTCTCCTGAGCTTCGAAATTAGGTGTTTTCTACTGCATTTCTTTTCCTGATTGTTTCACCTCCTGAACATTTGCGTTTATTTCACGTAAAAATTATTTTATGAAATTCGAATCTCTAGTTTTGCCTCACGATAAGGTCATATTATCTTATTATTAAAATTATGACTTACATCCACAAAGGTTTTCATAGCTTTAATTTCCGTTCGGAAGCTAACTGAGAGTAAAATGGCTTAAAGTTGAAATAGCTCTCAATAAGTACAAAAAGAATCAAAATCCAGAACAAACTAGAAATGAAAGAGTTTTAATTTTCAAATATAGGCAAAAATTTGCTGTCTATATTGGCTTTCTGTAATGAAATTTTAACGTAGTTTCCATCTTTTAGGAAGCGCACGGCAAGTAACTTAGATCAGCAGTCACAAAAAATAGCTGATATTTCCCTGTTGTGAATATATACATAAATCACTATAGCCAGATTTTTTTCCAAAACTGATTACCGTCTTTGTGTTTTAATCGTAAGTAAACCTGTATATTTCCTTCAAGTAGTTGAAGAATTTCATTGTGAGCAGATATAAAAGGAAATACAGCATTAAATATTATAGCTATCTTTAAAAATGATACTTAGCTGCTGAGGAAAATTTTTTCTCCATTTCGTAAAATGCTTACGTGTTTAAAGTAAATTTATAATACAATTCTAGCGTTATATTTCTACAGTGGAACTCGGTTGATTCAAACTTTTTAATTCCAATTGTTCTCTGCCGTTTTGAATTTCACAATAATTTAATATTAAAATATCGAATATAAATCAAATTTATTTTGGATAGTTCGAAGTCAAAACTAAAATCTTTTTTTATTTTTGAACTGTATTCGATAGTTAAGAGCGTTCGTAACTATATTCACTATGTATGTTTTTTTTTCTTTCTTTTATTTCACCTGGTGACAGTCGGGTCATCATTTTTTATTTTGAAGTTTTAACGCTCAATTTTCATTTTTAAAGTATTGTATACTATTTAGTTATTAAAATAACGTATCAATATATGAAAGTCATAGATAATATCATTTTATTTATTAAAATTACTTTATATTTATTAATTATAAATTAAAACTATTAAATATTAAAGAAAAATACTTACTGCCATTTTTATCTTAATAATTATTGTTTTTTCTCGCAGCGCTCATTTTTGCACTAAATTTTCCTTAGTTCGAATATTTAGATGAATCGAATTTTTGTTATAGTCCTGTAAAAATACTTTTATTATAGCACTGTTCAAATTAGCAAAGTTCAGTTTTATCAGGATAATATAAATAGATTTAAATATGTGAATGAATTTGAAAAGAAAATGTATTTACAAATGGCATTGAGATTCATAACGACTAAAACTAATATAATAAAACTTTCGAACTAAATACCTTTTTGTACCCCTTTTGAATTTCTTTTGTCTATGACCATCATACAATAATAACTGCTGTGGTTATCTGGATCGTAAAACTTTTATAAATAATGATGATCATAAATGTAATCAAATGAAAACTTGTGAATGACAACGTTACAAGAAAGGACATATCAGCCTTTTCGAGAATGAACAAATTAACATTTGTGGTAAATTGCCGTATAGACTTTCGTGTTATTCCTAGCTTTTAGATTCATACATTTTGTGAATCTTTCCAATCTTTAACAAGTAGCTAACCATATTACACAATTATAACATCACTATTTTTATTTTAATTTTAGTATTGAGGATTTATCATGATGTGTTAAAAATTTATTTAAAAAACGGCTGTATCATATTTATATCAATACTAATAAAAAAGATGAATGTGTTTGCGTCTGTATGTGTGTTTGGGTTCTGCAGGACAGACTGCTGGACTTAGAGCTGCAAAAGTTGTCCCTAAGAAACTTCGGAAGATGGGGATGCGTACATCGGGGCTACTTTTTTATAAATCATTTAATTAAAAATTAAACGTTATAATTGTAAAGGTGTCGGTTTTCCTTGAATTTTTTAAACTATCGAAAAAAAATCTTTTTTATTATGCGAAATAAGTAGCAGTACAAATTTTTTCTCCAATTGTATCATCGCTTTCTCCGGTTGTCCAATATCTGGTATGTATAATTCAGATATAATTTTATTGTCTTTCTCATTTGCAAGTAGTTATCATAAAACTAAATCGATAGAGTTAAGAAATGGCGCTGAAACCTTAAAATTAGAAAAAGTGGTACCCTATTACATTTCCCCCTCGACCCTTCAAGTGATAAAAAGTTTAACTTCAATTGTTGCTAACCAGCACAGACATAAAAGTCCAAGCTATAAATTAAAGAAATTATCATGTGGTCATGTGTTCCATTATGTTAAGTTTTTTAAACTATTTTTTTTATATAGAAAGATTTTGCATTAAAATAGTGGTAGAACTCTTATAAATACGTCCATGTATGTATAGATGTTCTGTTTTAACTGGTTCCTTGAACGTATACATTATTTCTGAAGAACGAGTATTGATCTGAAAAATTCTGCGGGAAATCTGTTCAAGCAAAAGTTTCTAAATTATTTATACATTAATTTGCATTCTTTCAAAAAGCTTAAAACTACGTTAATAACTGGGCTCTTTTCAATTGATGAAAGTCCATGCCTTGTGTGCAAATCTTTTTTATTAAACCAATTTAACTGCCGAACAAATTTTTTTTCTACTTTCAGCGTCGTGTTCTCAGTTGTCCATTATTTGAAATGTGTAATTCTGAGGGAATTTTCTTTTCGTACCCTTTTCAATAGATATTCTTGGAAACATTAATTATAAAGTGTGATCAAAAATTTTCGGAACAGTCTTTATAAAGCTACAAAAATATATTCAAAAAATGCAAAAGTAATTTTCGTATAGAATCGGTCTTCTAGACTTTCTTCGGAAGATTTCATTCAATTCGTGATTTCCACGGAAATGGGGTTGAGTGTAAAATTACTAGTAATTATTTATTTATTAGTTAAAACCAATTCTGTACAGCTCATCGAAAGTCCTTAAATGACATAAATTATTAAGTGAAATCTTTGTGTTTTCTACAATTTAACCCTCTGACTACTAAGAGTTCTCAAAATTTGAGTGCAGTTGTATACCGAGGTTTGTTTACTAATTGATCTGTGGAATGGATTCGTCCGCCCCGTTCCCCCTTTTCTCCTCACTGCGGGTGGTGGGAGATATGAATGATCCCCTAAGGGTCCCTTTAATGACCACTCGCATAAATGCTTTCTTCCCCTTTCGGAACAACAACGGGCCGAAATCCGCCCCACTAGTATAGAAGTTGCATGGCCGGTTACGGCCGGATTAGAAGTCAGAGGGTTAAATGTTTTTCTACAAATTTCACACACATGTTTTATTTTAACTAAAATAAAACTTTCATTGAGATTTTTTAACTGTTTCAGGTAATAGTACAACAGGTAATAATACTCTAATCAGGGTAATAATACTCTAAAGTAGAAGTTTGGAAGAAGAATTTTCAGCTAATAATCATTTAAGTTACAATCAGAAAACTTAATTGTTTTAAAATTAATATGAAATATGATTATATATTATTGTCAAATCCCGGTATAATGAACCCGGGTCATAACAAACTTTTCAAATGGTTAAAGCCGAACTCTTGTGTCACTAATGTAGTTCCAAATGCTTGTAACGAAATTCAAATGCAAGGAATTCGGATAAGGCCAACCAAAATTCCCACTTTTTTTCTGTCAAATCTTTCTCTCTCTCTCTCTCTCTCACACACACACACACACACGCAGGCAGGCTCTTTCAACTTATTTAGTTCCATTTGCTAAATATTTTTTGAGATGCTGACATTGCGTTGATTTAAAATGGGTAGTATTAGCAAACGGAAAGCTTTTTCCACCGGAGATAAAGCGAAAATTATTAAGAGAATAGAATACGGTGAGACTCATTCTTTTATTTGGAGATAATTTTTTCTTTCTGGAAAAAGGACCATTTGGAAAATCGCAGAGTTGTAATCTCAGAGTACTAGAAAAATATGAACGATGCCAAGAAGTTGCGAATTGTAAGTGCAATTATTTTCACTCTTTTAATTTAAAAAACAAACAACAAGCATTTATTTTAATTTATTATAGGCCATAAATTATGGTAATTTAGTGTAATTAATTTGTTCTACACAAAATTGTGTTTAACAAAGTACAGAAAATGTTGTGTTGACCATATTTGAAAAATCGGATATAGCGCACCCTCGATTATAGACACATTCTGGATCAGTCCGTTGAAGCTTCGTTATAACGGGTTTGACTGTATATGCTGAACGACATTCTGTGAGTTGACTGAACTTAGTCTATGTCAAGTTAAAGTTAGGACCAAAAATTTTAGAAAAAAAACAATTTTTAAAAATTTAAATTTAATTATTCTAGTATTTAATACGAGCTATCAATCTGAACATTGGTTTGAAAAACCTGAAAAAGAGATAGATAACTGCGACGATAATATTCCATCGATAAGAAAGCGATAAATTCTTTTTCTGTATTAATAAGAAAGGTATGAGTTCCGAGGTGTTAGAGCTCCGAATTACTTCTGAGAATAGAATGCGCGAATATTCCGGAAGGAAACCCACACTTCCGTAAGCATTGAAACGAAATTAGAGAAAAACACTGCCTACACGATCCTGTCATTTTCAACATATCGGTTTTTCCTTCATTTCTCCATATGAATTGGCAGAATATTACTCATTGTTTAAAAAAAAATGTACCTATTCTGGATTTTTCTGTAACAGAATCAAATTGTTAGAAAGGAAATTATTTAGAAAAATTTGTAGATCTGAGCGAAATAAAAAATAAGATTATTCTGCAAAAATTTCGTAGCAAGCTGATTCTTTTCGTTGATAATTGATAAGAGCAGGAAATAACCCCTTCACTTTTGTTTATATAAATCGAATTGAAGACGTATTAATGAAAAGAAAGTTAGTGGTTAATTTTAGTATAACCAGTTCTCCAGAGAGGGGCACCTTGAGTTCGCGGATGAGAAGTCGCCGGATAAGTAAGCGAGTTCTTGCTTCCCCTAGTTTAGTTACAATGGGGGTCGATTTACACCCTACCAGTTACAGTACGTACCTCCTTCGTGAAGGGTGATGGCTACTAAGACTCCGACCTCAGTACTGGAGCTATTGCTGGGACTCTCATTCAATGTCCCCGATTGCCAAGGCAGGACAGGGGTAAGTCTGTTAAGGTTACTATAACCATTTTTTTAACTACTGTGATTAACCGACGTAAGGGTAAGTGAAAAAAAGGGAGGAGGATGAATTCGTGAAAGTCAAGACAGAAAAATTAGAATAAAAATCATTGGTTCAAAATTAGACAGATGTAATACATTGAAACGCAATTAAAATTCCATTTTTGAAAATATGTTTTATAATTAGCACAAAATCAAATTTGATATTAATTAGTTGAAACTGCAAACATTTGAAAGGGAGGAGTAATTTAAACTAATATGTAAAATTGGATTTCAAATAGCAATATTCAAACATTCTATTTTAAACGCTTCCTTTAAATAGCTTAATAGTTTGTGTTAATAAACCTGTTAAAATAAACTTCCATTTCGGAAAGAAATATAATTCTTTTTTAATAAAACTGCGTATTAATTTCTTATTACATATTATAATCCAATATATATTTTTTTATTTTGAGTGTCAGAGGTGGAAAAAATTGAAAGAAAAGTAAATACGCCGCACTAAAGATAACTTAACTTTTTTCAGCTCTTTTTTAACAACCATTAAATTTTAGATATCAATCTTTTTCCTAAAGTTTCTCATAATACTTTAGATGAAATTTTCTGACAAAATTGTCAATAAGTCGGGATATAGATTCATTCGTATATTTTGCATATCTGAATGCGTAAGCAATTCTGGCCAAATTTACTTGCGAACGTATTTACTAATAATATAAGTTAACTGAGATAATGCTTTCTATCTTCATTATCCTCCGTTTACGCATCAGATCTTTCTCATGTTGGTGATTTTTTAAAAGTAAATATCTTCTTTTGCCTTATTTAACCCTTGAACAGAGTTTAAGAAAGAAAAAGTTGCAGTTAAAATGATATAGTCATTCTATAAAATCTGCTGTTAAAATTACAAAAAAACCACCAATCTGATATGAAAATTTTAAAAAAAATCTCGGCAATAGATTCTACACGAAAATTTTCCGAGAAGACATTGAAACATCTGAGGCCCTTGTTGGTGGAAACAAGAGAATGGGTTAGACACTATAGAATCAAATTTAATTAAAAATAAAAATGGTTCCGTCGAGTCTCGGCCAACCGTAATAAATGTTTCCACTTCTGCAACAGGTGCTAAAATTCTGTCGTTGTTAGCATTCAAGACGAAATCGAACAGACGAGGGTGTGAAATCTAATTCTTCCACTTGATCGAGACACGGCGTATAATAATTAATTAAAACAATATTGTAGGTATGTATTCAGTTTGGAGTGTTATGGCTGATAAACTAACACTATATTTAGTTCATATTTCCTAATCTAATCCAATTAATTTAAATAAAGGGCACTCTACGAATAAAACGGACAATTAAACCTGTTTGGGAAATCCGGGCAAAAGACACTGAATGCATGTAGTTGCCATTCTCGACGGATACCTTAAAATATAAAACTATTTAATCCAGATAATGCGGTCGAATTCTAATCTGTCCAATTAATAGAAGGTCAATGAAGGAATGCCACATATTTGCAATGTTTGAAATCATTTTTAAATTATGTAATTGATTATGTCTATTTTATAAAATAAAAGAAGAATTTGACATATTATGTATATATTTTTTTATTAAAGCGTTCATTGAGCAAATTTAATTATTCCATTACTTACTTATTTATTATTCCATTTCTTACTTATCTTATTCCATTTCTTAGGCAACTTCCAGAAATGAAGAATACATAAAACAATATATAATGTTTCTTTCTCATACTATTTCTAATTACTGCATTTAAATTTATATTTTGTAAGAAAAACGCGACAGGGCCGTGCTGGATCCCATTTTCGTATTAATGTCAGAAGATATGATTATTGGTTGAAGTTAAATACAAGCTCTAAATAAATAAAATATTGGAAGAATACGCAATAACCAAAAGGCATAACGAACAAGTTGTATAAATTTGACCTGTAGTCCTTACTAAGAATTAACCTCCAGCTACTAAAATGTAATGTTTAAGCTGAATTTTTATTTTCTGTTCAGAGAACTGTATGCTGTTTGTTTATTCAAATAAATTAGAAATTGAAATTTTTTATTTAAAAATAAATAGTTTTCATTATATAAATATAATTTGTTCTCAGTGAATATTTTTTTAAGTCCTTAATACTTTTGAGGACTTTACTACTAAAAATGTATTCCATAAAGAAAAAGAAATAAAAATTCCTCTCCAAAAATTAAAAAAAATCAATGTGTCAGATGGAAATGTAATATATAAGTTTCATTCAAACAAATTAGTTATTGCAATTTTTTACTTAAAAATTCTTAAATAATTTCATGTATAGTTATTAAGAGTCTATCTTTTATGATTTAATAAGGTTTATTTATTAATTATCTTAATATAGTAAAATATTTTCAAAAATTATAGTTTTTTTCTTGCTCTATTTTTTGATCCAGTTTATCTTAACTCAAATTTTTTATAAATGAAATTGTTATTGTGGTCCATGAGCTTCGAAATTAGGTGTTTTTTACTGTATTTCTTTTCCTGACTGTTTCACCTCCTGAACATTTGCCTTTATTTCACATGAAAATTATTTTATGAAATTCTTATATCTAGTTTTGTCTCAATATGAGGTCATATTATCTTATTATTAAAGTTGTAACTTACATCCACAAAGGTTTTCATAGTTTTATTTTCGGTTCGGGAAGCTAACTGAGAGTAAAATCTTTTAAAGTTGAAATAGATCTCAATAAGTACAAATATAATCTAAACCCAGAAACAAAACAATAATGAACGTAATTTTGTTCTGAAATATAAGCATAAAAGTTCTATTTACAATGAATTTTTCACGTAGTTTCCATCTATAAGGAAGTGCACGACCAGTAACGTAGATCAGCAGTCACAAAAAATAGCTGATATTTCATTGTTCTTAATATAATGATAAATCACTAGCCCTATGTCTGTCCAAAACTTATTAATTTCTTTGTGTTTTTATCGTTTGTAAACTTGTATATTTTTCTTCAAATACTTGAAGAATTTCATTGTAAGCAAATATAAAAGGAAATACAGCATTAAATATTATGGCTATCATGAAAAATGGTACTTAGCTGCTGAGGAAAACTTTTTCTCCATTTAGGAAAATGCTTACGTGTTTAAAGTAAATTCATTATACAGTTCTAGTGTTATATTTCGAGAGTGGAACTCGGTTGATTCAAAAGCTTTTATTTCCAATTTCTCTCTGCCTTTTGGAATTTCACCTTAATTTATTATTAAAATATCGAATATAAATCAAATTTAATTTGGCTAGTTCGAAGTCAAAACCAAAATCTGTTTTTATTTTTCAACTGTCTTCTATAGTTAAGAGGGTCCGTATCTATATTCCTCATGTCTGTTTTTCTTTATTTTATTCCACCTCTTGACAGTCGGGTCGCCATTTTTTATTTTGAAGTTTTATCGTAGAATTTTCATTTTTAAATTATTGTATACTATTTAGTTATTAAAATAACGTATCAATTTATTTTAGTCATAGATAATATTTTATTTATTAAAATTACTTTATATTTATTAATTATAAATTAAAACTATTTAATATCAAAGAAAAATACTTACTGCCGTTTTCAACTCAATAATTTTTGTTTTTTCTCACAGCGCTAATTTTTGCATTCAATTTTCCTTAGTTCCAATATCTAGATTAATTGAATTTTTATTGTAGTGCCGTAAAAATATTTCTATTATAGTCTTGTTTAAATTATCAAAGTTCAATTTTAACAAGAAATTATAAATAGATTTAAATATGTTAATGAATTTGAAAAAAAAATATTTACAAGTGGCATTCAGATTCATAACGACTAAAACTAATATAATAAAATTTTCGAACTAAAAATCCCTACTTGTACCCCCTTTTGAAATTCTTTTCTCTATGACCATGACGCAATAACTGCTGTAATTATATGGATCGTAAAACTTTTTTGAGTAATAATGGTCATAAATCTAATCAAATGAAAACTTGTGAAAAACAACGTTACAAGAAAGGACAAATCAGCCTTTTCGAGAATGAACAAATAAACATTTGTGGTAAATTGTCCTATAGGATTTAGTGTTCGTTTTCATTTCAGAAAAAGAGTTCCACTCTCCAAAATCCCATACCTTACCAATATATGGATAACTTAGCATAATGGATTTAAAGTGATCCAGTCTCACGTACACAGCAGATCTTAGGTGGAATCCATTATCTAGCCAGTGTTCTTTCGATCCTAAAACACATAACTTAGTTATCCACGAAGACGACATCAGAAAATGACCCTTGGATCCTGAAGCTAGAACTTTGCTCTAGGCCATCATGACCCTGGTAATCTGTTTGATTATTGGTGCACGAATACAATGTTTTGTCCATCTGCACGTATTCTGATATATTCTGTATTCCATTTCCAGGACTTTGCTTTGCCCTAATTGAAGGTATCAACGAAATATGTCACCAGAAATTTTGAATTTATTCTCTAACCTTTGGATTTTCAAGTCAAAGCCTAATTTTCTTGAAACACAAGTCGACATTTCATAAAGAACTCTTTCCTTTAAAAATCAATCGAGATGCTGGAGGTGTTTGACATCTTCCTATGTTAGAGGTCTTTGCAAGTTTTTCTCAAATACTTGATCAATTTCTTCATGAAGTTTTGTTTGCACATCAGGGTAGAGTCTTATGAGATATAGAGACAAACAGACTGTAGCTGTTGTACTAATTTGACCCTATTTATGTGTGAAACGAAATGAAGAAAAAGCAAAATGTATAAATTCATATAAACTGTGGAAAAATTACTTATTAAACTTTAGCCTTTAATATCTAAATTTTTTTCAACTAGAATCATCCATTAAAGGTCTGAAGCTATGAACTGAGAGTGAAAGTTATAATGAATATAATTTTATAATGGAACTTCTGGAAGCTATTAAACTTACAGGAGGATAAAGGAAAATTCTATCTTAGTGAAAAATTTTAGACTGACTGACTGAAGATTCGCAAAGAAGTTTGATGAAATAGAAAGTAACAATATACAAAATTTTACAAAAAGATCTTTTAAAACCTATAGGTGTAAAGAGCGTATTTATATATTAAAAATAGTTTATTTTTATATAATAGAAATATTTATTTTGTCAGTCATACCGCTAGTGAGCAATTTTCTAAAGGATATTGACGATTTGATTTCACCGAAGGATTAAAAGCTGTAAATGATTCCATATTTATATTTTTAAATAAATATTTATGTAAGAAAGAAATAAAATAAAATATTCTTTTATTTATTGTTATATTTTATGAGTTGTTGCAAGATATTTAATGAATTCTGATCTGTCACGAAAAGTAAATCATTTATTGCAAACGGTTTACATATTAATGTCCTTGTCTGTTGCAAGTGTCAAGGGTGTCATGATAGAAAAAGTGGAAAGTTGAGTTGGTATTGAATTTTAACGTGAGCTGAATATTATAAAATGGAATAAGATATATGTTTCTTATTGACGCTTGTATTAACGTTTATAGATTTTATTATTAAAGCCCATGATACTTTTTATCTATGCTATAATCTAAGCTATTTTAGGAGATTTTAATTAAAAACTACTTTCTATATATACACGGTGCACACAAATGTCCAATACAACTCAGAGCTTTAAAGTCGTTATGACAAACTGAAGTTGTCACACTTTCTTTCTTTCTGAGTTCTTGATTTATGGACTTGGATACTTATGCTAGACAGAATACGATTATAACAACCATCTAAGATCATAATAATAATAACAATACCATTGGAGAATAGGAAATGATTATTTGCGATCACAGAAAATTTAAAACCTTTAGAGTTACAAGAAGGAAATACTGATTCTCTCATCAGTAAGGTTGAATGCTGTAATTATACAAAAGGACAAAGAAATTCAATTCATTAAAACATTAGAGATAAATAGCATATTACTAGAGCAAATGTGTATATTTCTTCGTCGATTTCTGCGTCACTAAGTTCGTTACTATCCAATAACACTTCCATCCTTGCAAAGTAGCAAAGAAACTTTCTTTAATTATATCTCTCTTTTGGGCTGTAAACACGAGAATTGTATATAAAATTAAAACGATCTAGAAGAATGAAATTTGTATGGGGAGTTCACACAAAAGTTGGAGATTTTTCATCAAACTTTGGATGAAATCCTTCAAAGGGAAGCCTATTTGTCTTCCGTCCATGTGCATGTACACACGATAACTCACACGATGAATAGAAGACGAAATTTATCATGTTTTTTCACTGTTATTGCAAATCTATATCCAATATTTTGGAGCATATTTGCCATAATCTGTCGGTCTGTAAATTTGTGTGTATGTTTTGGAGATAACCTAGTAGGGTGGATTGTAGAGCCTGCTCTTTACACCAAAAAAGTAGAGATATACCAGATATTGGACATAATTCGTGACAAAATAGGTTGTCTGCCTCTTTGTCACTCCTTTTAACCTGAAAACGATAAATTAAAATCTCAGGAAACAATGTGAATGAAATTTTGAGCGTTGTTTTGATGCCTCGTATATTTGTATGAAATTTTGTATCCAATCGGAAAGCAGGAAGATCTCAAAAATGCATTATCGATCCTATTCACTTTACAATAGAACTTCGATTAACCATCATCGTCATGATCTGGGCTTCTGACGGATAACTGAAAATACGGATAACAGAAATCTCCTAATACGTATGTGGAGTAACGGGATTTCAAAGCTGTCTTTTGATGAAAATGAATATAAAGCCCTTTAAAAGTAAACAATACATACATGCTGCCTTAAATCTTACAAAACGGTCAATAAAAACTTCAATAAAAGAGTAACAATGTATAGAAATGTTAGGTAAAACTATAAACCTACGTTACTTTTTGCTTTTTTTTACGGTGACGGATAACAAAAAGTGACGGTTAGTCGAAATTTCACTGTACTAATAAGAGAAACACAAAACACGCCTATGTTGGAAGTATGCGGGAAGTCGAGGGGAGAACACAGAGGCTGAGTTTACAGTTATGTGAGGTGAGGAAAATTTGAAGACTCCATGACCAGTATTAAAATTTATTTATTAGCAGAGTGAAGTTATTGAAGCTATTTCCTTTGATATAATAGTAGAAATATTAAATAAAGCCACAGGAGTTAGTTAAAAAGAATGGTCGGAAATAAGTAGCGGCAGTAGCTATAATATATATGCGATAATCTCCCCCCACTCTCCTCAGAAGCAAACTTAAAAATCTTTAGATCGATCAAAAGCATTATCAAATATTTACAAACTGAGATCTAAACTTGCAAATCAGAAAATGAAACACGGAATATAAATCTTGGCTCGTACGAAAAAGAGGAATAACAGTGGAATCTTGCCTCCTAAACTATATTAGTGCGAAATTTTGCCAAATTAAACAGCCGATAGAGATTCTGTGTGAAGTATGCTAGAAAGTTTGAAGGGGGAGAACACGGAAGTTGTTCTTCATAGGAACAGATACGAACAGATTAAAAATGCATTTTCTAGCACAGATTGTCGACAATTCTTTTTAAATTGTTGTTTTTCAAATTTTCATGTTTATGTTTCATTCGGAAACTGAGCACGTGTCTAATGTTTCAGCATATTTTCCTCTGAATAATACTTCAAGGCTTGTCGGTTTTATTTTCATTTCATTATTATTCTGTGTCTAATTTCCTTCAAAAACAATATAATACATATCCTGATTGCATGATTGCTAAGGTAATATTTTCATCAGCTATCTTTCAAAGTTGATAGCCTCTCTTCATTATGCGCAAAATGACAGTTTCTTGAATTTATATGTTTTCATTACTTGTAATATTACTAAATTTCTAAACGAAATACAATGTTTTTTTGTCTTTAAGTTATATTTGATATTCTGCGTCGCAAAAATTTAAAATACTTATGAAAGAAAGCCTTTTGCGTGTAATTTGTTGTTTTCTAGATCAGTGAGGGCGAACATTTTTTAGATTTGGGTCAATTTTTTTTCACTACTATCCCGTGGGTCACTAAGTCAATGGAAACGTGTACTAATAATTTTGAAACACGGAAAACTTGTTAAAATAAAATTTGATTGTTGACCATTTTTTTTATTCTCACTTTTAATATCCCCTAATTAATTACATTTCCTTCTTTGTTTTACGACTTTTAATTTTGAAAATGAAGTTTTTGACTGATTAATATGAGTCATATAGAGGTACAGTGATACGACAGAAAATCAGTTAACCCAACAGAAAATATTTCTTTTATGAATTCCACATTAGATATTTGAACTAAAATTTCTTTTCAATATTTTTGATTGTCTGTTCCCTATTTTATGACATAAAAATATATTTAAAAAATAACGCGTGTGTCATTTCGTGATTGAGTGTCTGACCCGTGGGACATATTTTCGCCACCGCTGTTTATAACCTTTGTGATTTCATCAGTGGCGAGTCTCTAGATGAAAAGAAAGTTAATTAAATTGCAAATGCAAAGCCTTCAAGACATATAGATTGATGCATTTTATCTGAAGTGCAGTTATCCAAACTAAGACATTAGAATTCTTTCCTTTTTTTCCTTAACCAATTCAAAATATTAAAAAAAATTCATTTCTACTGATCATTGGTAATATACGTATAATACTTTTTAATAATTTTGAATAAATGGAAATTTTGATTATAAAATTTTCTTCTACACTTCTGAACATAATATATATCGTAGTACTCAAATACTCAGAATTATAACCTAATTTTCTGAACACAGAATGCTTTTTCGGGTGTTTGCGAAAGGTTGAACTTGAACGCCCGCTTACAGCATTCTTTGCTATCACTAAATATGCTTCATTTCATATCAAGTTCCTGATGAAAAACGATGATATTCCAATTTTCTAAATTTTCCAGAAACTAATGAAAAAGATTTCATATGTTTTTGATTCATACATTTTATGAATCTTTCCAATCTTTGATAAGTAGCTAACCATAATACACAATATTAACATCATTATTTTTATTTACTTAAGTTGTGAGGATTTATCATGATGTGTTAAAATTTTATTTAAAAAATGGCTGTAGCATATTTATATCAATACTAATGAAAAAGGAAAATGTGTTTGCTTCTGTATGTATGTTTATGTTCTGCAGGCCAGACCGCTGGACTTAGAGCTACAAAAGTTGTCTCTAACATACTTCGGAAGATGGAGATGTGTTCATCGGGGCTAATTTTTTAAAAATCGTTTAATTAAAAAATAAACGTTATAATTTTAAAGGTTTAGGTTTTCCTTGAAATGTTTTTTATTATACTACAAAAATTATTTTGAAACTATCGAAAAAACTCTTTTGTATTATACCAAATTAATTCAAGTATAATTTTTTTCTCTAAATTTATCATCACTTCCTCCGGTTGTCTAATATTTGGAATGTCTAATTCAGATGGAATTATATATATATATATATTACGGTGAATGACCGAAATGTGGGAAATGTCGACAATCACCGACCGGAGAAACTTAACATTCACCGGCGATTGTCGACATTTGTCAGACATCGGTCTTTCATAATAGCATATATATACTATAGAATGATTATGCATTAAAATAGTGGTAAAACATTTATAAATAAGTACATGTACATCTAAATGTTGGTTTCTTTACGATTTCCTTTTCCTTTTACGTTTACACTATTTCTGCAGAATGAGTATTGTTGTAATTGACTGTAAAATAAATCTATTCAAGCAAAAGTTATTTTATTTTTTTTGTATTAAAATTTCCATTCTTTCAAACAGCCTCAGAAACGTTAATAACTGCGCTATTTTCAATTGATGAATGTTCATGCATTCTGTGCAAATCTTTTATATTAAATAAATTTAAATTGCCGTACAAAGTTTTCTCTAATTCGAGCATCGCTTTCTCCAGATGTCAACAACTTAAATGTCTAATTTAGATATAATTTTATTGTCTTTCCCATTTCAAATAGTAATCATAAAACTAAATCAATAGAGCTAAGAAATGACACTGAAACCTTAATATTAGAAATTACAAGGCAGACATGTGATTCACACTGTTAAGTGTTTTAAACTATTCTTTTATATAGAAAGATTTTGCATTTAAATAGTGGTAGATGTTGTATAAATACGTCCATGTACATCTAGATGTTGTTTTGTTACTAGTTCCTTTACGTATACATTATTTATGAAGAATGAGTATTGATGTGAAAGTTTCTGCGGGGAATCTGCTTAAAATCTAAATTATTTATACAGAATTTTGCATTCTTTCAAACAGCCTAAAAGGACGTTAATAACTGCTCACTTTTTAATTGATAAATATTCATGTATTGTGTGCAAATCTTTTCCATTATACAAATTTTAATTGCCGAACAAGTGTAATTATTAAAGAATTTTATTTTCTTACCCTTTTCAAATAGAGAGAATAAAAATAGATTCATTGAGGCAACAGATAGCCATGAAAATACAAAATCAGGAAAAAAGAATCTTATCTTTTTAATCCTTGAAATTAACAAATTTAAAATTCTACTCGAAACCTTTATGCATATAAAAAAAATAAAAACTTTGTTTTCCGTTCATTCCACAAAATGATATAAATATAAAAAAATATACAGGGAAACCATGGAAGAATCCTTCATTTTAATGTTAAATAACTCTGCAACGGAGATCGATAGAAGAATGAAACAAAAGTTTCAAAATTGGTTAGAAATGCTGCCAGAAGTTTGCGCTGAACGCTGTAGTCATAGTACGGAGTCAGATAAAAAGGCTATAAAGTACCCTTTGCATGCAATCACAAGGAATTTGATTCAAAATGTTCACCATTCGCAATAAAGAGATGGCGTTTATGAAGAATAAAATTTTCAATTACTCAGCAGAGTTATTTAATATTAAAATGTGGAATACCCTGTTAGAAAATTGCTTTCTATTCTTTTGCGTATCACATTTAATAGCATCATGTGAAATTCCTTATTAACGTTAGGGAAGTGCAAAATGTTTGATATCCAAAAGGAAATAAATTTTTTTAGAAAAAAGCGAATAGGAGAAAGATTAATTAACTTCAGTCTTTAAAATAGATTTCACGGCTGAGGTTTAATTTTAATATTTTATATTGAAGCGGGAGATGATTTGAAAAGCAAGAAGTCTATGAAGCAAGAATGTCTCTTTAACTTTCTAATCTTGAAAGCTTAGGAAATTGCTTTATGTTTTACTCGAAGTATGATGAGGAAATTTCATTACTCCTTTGATCTATCTTTAGCAATTCGCCTCAATTGTGTAGAAAGACATCTGTTTCAACAATTTTAACTTTCTGTCATTTATTACCAATAAAAATAAATTTACAGCAGCAAGACAAACCACTGTAAAAAGTTTCAGTTCTAAAATTTGAACTCTCTGGGAAAAGAGAAAGTAATCGTTATTTATTGTTAAACGTCTTTAACTTAGACAATGTACCTGGAGATTTCTTCTAATCAATACCTATATATAAGTATATCCTGTACAGAGTGATATAAATTTTATTACAAACTATTATGTGATGAAGGAAGGACAAAAACATGCCAAAATCGGAAATGAAAACGTGGCTGAAAACGCCAGGGGGTGAGTTAGATAACGCTGGTTGAGTTTTTAACAGGAATGAAATAAGCAAATTATTTAAGCGCATTTCTATTTCATACTCTAAAGGTCTATAAAATTTTATAAAAGTGATATATTTAAATAAGAAGAAATTTATCAATGCACAAAAAAATTGATGAGTAACATCATGTCACTAGCATTTTGAAAGGTTTTACTGAAAAACAGGAATATAATGCTTGAAGTGCTAGAAATATAGTTTTACTGTTCAGAATTGAAGTAAAAATAATTTGTTTGAAGGTAGAATCGAACTTTTTCATAAATTGAAAGAAAAGATCACGATACAAAGCATTTTAATTTTAAGGGCATTATATTTTAAACTATTAGGCTTATTTACAGAAAGAAATAAAGATAAAGCATAATCTTGTATTTCTAGTAACTCGTTGCAGTACATCACAATGATAATGAAATTCTTTGCAAATTTTTGTGTTCCGAATTATGATGTATATTCAATGCCAAGGTGAAATTACTTTCAATATAAAAATGCTCGAAGGCATAAAAATAGATTAAAAAAATATTTATTCATTTTAAGTTAATGTCATTATATCTATCCTATTCATAATAACATCAATTTTAGAGCATGATCACAAATTTTCGGAACAGTTTTTATAAAGCTACAAAAATATATTCATAAAGTTCAAAAGTAATTTTCTTTTAGAATCTGTCTGTTAGGTCTGTATTAGGTTTTCCGTCTTATGCTGTGCTTCAATTTGCGTTGTTATGAGAGTATGACCAAAAGTAAGTTGGTGAGCTGATATAAGCTAATAAGAATCAAATACCAAGTTAAATGATTCGCCATACCTGATATTTTTCGTAACATACTGAAAATATGAGTGAACTTTGATTAGAGATTCCAAAAACAAATTTATCATTAGAAAGTAAAAACTCATTACGACATTACGAGAATCTTCATTGATTAGCTTCTTATATTGGAAGGTATGTACGCGGTTAAAAACTTGTAGAAACAATGAAGAGTATTCCTACAAAGAGTGTGCATAAAATACTTTTAAAAAAGGCACACTTACACAAAAAATGCACAACAATTATATTAGTTTCCTGGAAAAGATAATTTTTCATAATAATTCATATAAATAATTTTATGTTAGTTATCTCTAAAAAAATGAAAAATTTCACTTAAATTTCAATTAATTAAAATTTCCAAAGAATTGCTCATAGGTGCATATTCCAAACCTCAGAAGTATGTTTAGGTGAAATTTGGTGGCTCTAAGTCCAACGATTTGCCCTATGAAGTGAAAACAGATAAACAATAGCTTTTATTATTAATAGAGAATTTTGTATTGAAAGTACTTCGTACTTGTATTTATTACATTACCAATTTATTTATTAAAATATCACATTTAAAATTATTGAAAATGTTTAAATATAAGTAATATTACTGTATTAAAATTGCTGTGTTGTTTTTTAATTATATAATATTATTGTATTGAAAAATCCACAAGAGTTTGACGACAATATACGTTTTAGACCTTGCTGAATAGGAAAAAAGTTTCTGGAATTAGGACTCTCTGTTGGACTGTAAACACAATAACTGTATATATAAAAAAATAACGATCTGGAAGGATGGTATGGAGTTTTTATACAAAAATTGTAGAATTTCATCAAACTTTGGACGAAACACCTCAGAGGGAAGTCTCTTTCTCTTCTGTCCATGTATATGCACACATAATTCCGCCCATGTCCATATACCCACGATAACTCACACATGAGTAGAAGGAGGAAATGCAGCATATTGCCTTTTTTCACTGATATTGCAAATTTATATCTAACTAGGAGATTTTTGCCCGTCTAAGACGGACTTTTAGTGCCCAATAATATCTCAGTTCTGATTGTCACAAATTTATTAACGAAAGTTGTTGAAGAAAATCGCATGCAGATTGCCAGAGTGTTGAAGAAATAAAAAAAGCATGAAAAATAGAAATGATGAATCATTTGACTCTAACTTTGGTTTTGCAAAATATATAAATATTCAATTCTAAATTTAAGTACGGAAAAGAAAAACTTTTTAACGATAACGAAAGTAAAGATCGCCGGGAAGTAGAAAAATAAATAAAATATAATTAATTAAATGTGTTCGGTTTGAATTCTGTTTAATTTCTCTCGGCTTTGTCTCGCCTTCCATCGTGCAAATCTCTCTCTTGCTATCCTTCGTTTCCTTGCTGTGGGATCTTTTCTATCAATATTGTTCACCAACACTCAAATCAAAACTAATCAGACCTCAAACTTCTTTCTCTTTTAAAGATAAGGGAAATTCACTTCGGCACTCTCTCCCATCTGCTTCTCTGAATTCTAAGAAAACGCTGTTCCGCACGTGCGCTGAGGGAGTGGCGTTCGGTCCTGTGAGTTGTAACCACGCCCACATTTCTGGAGCGTTAGAGGCTATGTCACGGCTTTACTAATATAGAATGTTGGACCATATTTGTCAAAATCTGTCGCTCTGCGTATTTATGTGCATGTGATGGCGATAACTTAAAAGGCAATAAGCTATTAGGGACAATTGTAGAGGGTGATCTTTTACACCAAAACTGTAGAGCTATACCAGATTTTGGACCGAATTCAGGAAAGTGTAGGTTGTTTGTCTGTTTGTCACTCCTTTTAACCGTAACACTATAAATGAAACTCGCAGCAAGCATAATGAATGTAATTTAATGAGTTGTCTTGATGTCTCGTATATTTGAATCACATTTTCCATTCTACTGTAAAGCAGGAAGAGCTCCAAAATGCATTATCGATCCTATTCACTATACAATAGAACTTAGATTAACCGTCACCGTCGGGACCAGGGCTCTGACGGATAACTGAATTTACGAATAACTGAAATATCTTAATACATATGTAGAGTAACGTGATTGCACTGATGTCTTGGGACAAAAATGAAAATAGCATCCTTTAACTCCCTGGAACCGGCTAGAGTGAGAATTCCAGTACCTCAAAAACTGAAGTAAATTTTCGTTCACGAAAACAGAATGAAATCCTTCCTTTTCTTACAGAAATTCCAGGAGGACGACACCCAAGTTTCGGCCATCAATTATCAACAAATAAAGGAACCATTTTTCTCCCGTAAAATTCACTCAGGCGTCCGAAACCGCCGAGTTCGGCCTCTGCCGAATGGGGCGGTTTGAGGCGGGATAGGGCTCAAAGAGTTAAAAGTGAACAATTCATACATATTATATTTAATTTTAAAAAACGATCAATAGAAACTTCAATACAAGAGTAGTAAGGTATACAAATGTATGATAAAACTATAAACCAATGCTACTTCTTACCTTTTAGACGATGACGGATAACAAAAAGTTACGGTTAAACGAGTGACGGTTGATAGAAAATTCAGGGAACTAATAAGAGAAGCACAAAACGTGCCTATGGGGGAAGTATACGGTAAGTCGAGGAGAGAACACTCAGGCTGAGTTTACAGTTATGTGTTGTGAGGAAAAGATGACTCCAAGACCAATAATAAAATTTAATTATTAGTAGAGTGAAATTTTTCAAGTTATATTCTTTCATATAGTATTAAATAATGTAGTAGAAATCCCACGCAAATCATCTGCACTCCTTTATATACACAAAATGCATTTTCGGTCAAATTGACGAATTTTGGCTTCTGATGCTTCAGCTAGCCAAAAATACATCTCACGTCAAGTACTGTCAAGAAAGATGTTGAGCCAATGTGGGGATTTAGGGTGGCGAAATTTCGCCAACACACAAAAAAAGCTTTCCAAGTCGTATGTGCATAACGGAAAAGTATTCAATATCCAGTGTTAACAATAATAAGCTCCATGGTATACACCTCAATTTCTGAATTTAACACAATTTCCCATTCTCTGACTTAAGCTATTTTGACGTTGATCTGAACATTCTTTGGATGGATGAACATCTGCTTCATTTCTAACTGATCTCTTGAGAATAACATCCAAAGTGTCATTGTATTGTAAGAAATATTTTGAACTCCACGTTTTAAACTAATTTTTTTCGAGAAAATATTGTTTCATATCAAATCGAATATAGTAGCAGTTTATACTTATGAAGGTTTGCCTAACATGCGGTTATTTCTTTCCTAAACAATCATACCGTTGCCATCAGCAAAAGAGAAATTATTATCTTTTATGTGCCGCGAAATTTAGCGTTTTATATATAAAGACATTAAATAAAGCCAGACGATTTAGTTAAAAAGAACGGCCGAAAAGAAGTAGCGGAAGTAGCTATAGTATATACGTGGAAATCTGCCCCTCTCTCTACTCAAAGGAAACTTAAAAATCATTAGATCGATCAATAGCACTATCAAATACTTACAAACTAAGATTCAGACGGGCAAATCACAAAATTAAACACTAAATCAAAACCATTATCAAATATTTATAAACTAAGATTCAAACTGGCAAATCACAAAATTAAACACCGAATATAAATCTTGGCTCGTTCGAAAAAAAAAGGAATAAAAGTGGTAACGTGACACCTAAACTAGATTAATGCGAAATTTTTGCTAAATCAACCAACCGAGAGAGATTCTGTACGAAATATACAAATAAGTTGCAGGGGGGGGGGGGGGTTTAATACGGAAGTTGGTTTTCATAGGAACAGATTAAAAATGCATTTCTAGCACAGATTGTCGACAATTCTTTTAAATTTTTGTTTTTAAAATTTTCATGTCTATGTTTCCATCGGAAACTGAGCACGTGTCTAATGTTTCCGCATATTTTCCTCCGAATAATACTTCAAGGCTTGTCGGTTTATTTTCATTTCATTATTATTCTGTGTCTAATTTCCTTCAAAAGCAATATAATTACATATCTTGATTGCATGGTTGCTACGATAAAATTTTCATCAGCTATCTTTCAAACTTGATAGCCTCTCTTCATTTTACACAAAATGACTGTTTCCTGAATTTTTGAGTATTCATTACTTGTAATTTTACTAAATTTCTAAACGAAATACAGTATTTTATTGTTTTAAGTTATGTTTGATATTCTGCATTGGAAAAATATTAAATACTTACTCAAAAATTCATTTGCATATAATTTATTGTCTTCTAAATCAGAGATGGCGAACCGTTTTGAGAAGTGGGTCAAATTTTGTTCATTTTTTCACAACTAGCACATGGGCTACGAAGTAAATGCCGTCACTTGGAAAGGGTGTATGATATTCTAAAATTGTAGTAATAATTTGGGAACACAAACAAATTGTTAAAAGAAAAGCTTGTTTGTTGAATATATTTTCTGAACATATTTGTTGTTAAAAGCCCAACTTTTCCTTTTCTGTTTTCTGACTTTTACTTTTCCAAATTATGTTTATGAGTGATTGTTATGAATCATACAGAGTTGCAGTGATACGAAATAAAATAAAATAGCCAATGTTCACATGGAAATATTTTTTTATAAATTCCACATTTGGTATTTATATTTTAAATTGTTTTCAATATTTTCTATTGTCTGTTCTCTATTTTATGATATAAGAAATAAATTTCAAAAATAAACACGTGGGTCACATTTCGTGGTTCAGTGTCTTATGCGCGGGACATAGACTCGCCACCACTGCTCTAAATCTTTAGGCATTTCATCTCTCACAATCACGAGAAGTTTCTAGATGAAGAGAAAGTTTTTTGAATTGTAAAAGAAGAGCTTTCAAGGTTCATAGATTGATGCGTTTTATCTGAAGTGCTATTATCCAGACAAAGACATTAGAATTCTTTCCTTAACCAATAAAAATAATAAAAAAGATTCTTTCCTCCTGATCTTTGGATCCGGAAAATATTATACTAAAAATGGCGCTGAAACGTTATAATTAGAAATAATGGGACTTCCTTTTGTTTCTCCCCTGGACCCTTCAAGTGATAACAACTTTAACTTCAATTGTCGCTTACCAGCCCGGACATAAAAATCCTAGCTATAAATTAAAGAAACATTTTACGGTCAACGCATCTACTATGGTTGTTTTTTTAAAAATATATTTTTATATTGAAAGATTTTGCATTAAAATAGTGGTAGAACTTTTATGAAAACGTCCATGTACATATAAATGTTAGGATTTTTACTATTTCCTTTAACTCATAAACTCTTTCTGAAGAATGAGTACTAATGTGAAGGATTCTACGGAATATCTGTTGAAGCATAAGTAGGTAAATTTTTTGTTCAAAACTTTTCAGTCATTGAAATAGCTTCAAACGACGTTAATAATTGAGATCTTTTCAATTGAATTATGTTCATGCATTCTGTGCAAATCTTTTCTATTTCTCTAATTTAGTTGCCGCACAGTGTTCGATTTAATAACTCCTAGCTGGACAAAAATACGTTGGTTGGTGAAAAACACGTCTAAGTTTTAATATGATCGTTATATTGACAGTAAACATGAACATAACTAAAATAATGCCGTCAGTCACTTAGATTTTCATCAAATATCGTTGTCCGAAGAATTGTATTGTATAGTTCGATTGTTTTACAACAGCAAAGCAGTTTCTTCTGATAATCTAATTTCATGTTTCTTAGAATTATTTCTAAGCTCCATGATTACAGGGTGGACGTGATTAATAATATATGCATTATTATGCATTCCAAAATGTTTTGCCTGGAAAATTTTTTTGATAATTGTTCTAGAATTTTGTAAAAATCTTTATTTCGATTTTCTTGTGATACTTCGGAAAGCTAGACTAACGGTAAAATGGCGTCTTCAACTATTTTTCATCCATTAATTAATAAATTATGGACACTGCCTGGTATATAATACCAGTTATATAATTTAAAATACAATTTTACAAAATTAGATACAATATTAGAGTCTTTATCCACACTCCAAATATCAAAGAGTGTTTGTTTATTTAATGAAACCATGATTCCTAATAAAAGAGAAATACGCATGCATCCTGTCATATCCGGGTATGTTCTCTTTTACTCTTGTTTTTCAATACATCTGATGTATGAAAAAGAAAATTTTTTTGCTTTCCTAGTAACATTTAGTGAAATAGTATTAAATCCATATATTTTTCATATAGTAAAAAATATAGGCAACACCCCCATTTAATACATGAAACTTATAAACAATACTAACCTTAAATAAAAAAAATGACTATATAAACACAAATATTTTGAAATAAGGCAGACAGCAAATAACACAAATCACATCACTTATCTCTCCTCTAGGTAAATGACAGAAATCATATTTTTACACTCAATTATGTATCTACCTTCATTACATTAAAAACGAAAATATAACTAATTTCGACCAAGACTGCAGAAGTGCCCTTTTAAATCAGGCGATTCAAATATTCTTTTCTATTGTAACTTTATTAAATAGTGCATAGATACAATATGAATGAATATCTTATATTTCATCCAGGACAGATAAATCAAGAAATATTTGAAATTTATTTATTTAAGCGAAATGCGTTAATTTAGAATAATTTAATTCTTCCATCCTTCAGTATCGTAAGTAGTGCGAATGCAAATGGTTAAACATGATGAATGGAGATACCCCCCATCTCCATTCATCATGCTTCGTAATTTTCTAAGGTGCATAAACGTCTACGAACACTATCAACAAATATTACCACCATTTTATATACAAACGATTGCATAAATGTATTTAATTTCAGAAAGATAACAGCAGTCTTCATCGAACTCGTGGTGATATTTTTTTGCTATTAAAATAAACATTCTCGTCTTCATAAGAATCACCAACACATTTTCTAAATTTCCTGCACAGAACGCTACGGGTCTCTTCCTTAACTTACTACGCTAACGGAATATGTGAACCCATCGTAAGTAACATTTTTCTCAAGTAGAAACGTTTGCGAGAGAGAGAGACACACACAAGAGAATGGTAGCCATTTTGTGAGTTAAATTGTATCGCAACACTTTTTGAGGTGTAGTGAGACGAAGTGGTGCTTCTGTTAAGACGCTAGTGTCAATCTAAGCTTAATATATTTGTCTATCATCGTTTTATCTTATTTGAAGAATTATGAAGCAGTATAAATTTATTCTCCTTGAACGTTTAAATGAAGTAAACAAGACTGTTTAATGATTTTCATTTGAAAATTCCATGAGAGAGTTGTAAGTTTCTTTTGTATGTAGATTATTTCTCTGTTTTGAATGCTCCCGAAAAATCAGAAAATTGTTATTAGTCTCACAGAACGAACGGAAAGATACCAACGGAAAGATTCAACTACCTCTCAACATAAGAATCATCTGAATTAAAGCACTTGCCCGTGACAGCCGTTTGTCTGCGTATTGTCTTTACTAGGAAAATACTGGTTCTCCAGTAATCTTTTTAGATACTGGAACAGATGGTAGATGCTTCGAACAAGATCGGAACTATAGCTGGAATGGTCAAACAACTTACATCAAACCGCTTGTTGGAGTATGCGCAGCGCGTTATCAGCGACCGTGGAGCAGACTTCTTGCGACTAATTTCTGTTATAGCAGTCTCTGCCGGTACAGAATTTTTACCACCAATTCAGAAAATGTTAAAAATAATAAATTCTTGTTTATCTTCGAAGACAATTGTTCAGACAATGTCAACCTCCGAGTTTTGAAAGCGTGTTTCGTGCTGTCTTTATCTGTGCTGTATGGGCTTGCGTCGGATATACTATAGGAGAGCCCATGGATTAATGCGCTACAACGCAGATCCATACTCATAGAAGATTTTTTGTACTATCAACGATGAAAGGGTTAAAGGTTACTTTCAAACATAATTGTGTCTTCAATAGTTGACTCCCGAGAAAGCAATAAACACGTTTTAAACCTCCCAAAATGAAAAAAAATAATCATTTCCGGAATTATTTTTGTCTGACTATGAACACGATAACTCAAAATCCCAACGAGCTCTAAGGATAAAATTTAAACCTGGTTTTCGCATATTTATTGTTGATTTCTATCAAAGTTTGAGAGCAATCTATGTATGAAAAGTCTGTCTGTCTGTTTGTTCACGTACATGTTATCATGATAACTGAAAAATTAAACAAGCTAGATGGATAGAATTTCGATATGGTTTTATCATAAGAATTGTAGATGTCGATGAAATTTTGAAAAAAGTCCTTCAAAGAGTTTTATTGTATGTTAGTTTATCTATTCGGGAATAAGCGAAAGCTATAGCGGAAACACGCCTGAAGCTAGATAAATGGTATTTGATTTGCAGTTCTCCTGGTCCGCTTAGCCTACATGTTCACAAGCAACACGATTATAACACATTTTTCCAAGTTTTCCAAGAGAAAGAAAAAAATTTAATTTTTCGCAAACAATATCGAATATTTCTTTTTTATTTCTTTACCATGTATTATGAAAGTGTGGTCTTCTGTTTATACCAGATGTAAAGAGAACCAAACATATTCTTTATTGGTTGCGTAAAAATTCAATTTTTACTTCCTCTTGGAAAATTGAGATAGATGGTGTTGATAATTAAGTGGCGATTTTGAATCTAATCAGTCAGAGAGAAAGTGTCCAAATGCATACTCGATTCGCTTCACTATGTTTCGAAGCCTAACTCTAATATCGCCTCGTAGAAACGAAAAAGGAAGAAAATTCCTGCTGTATTTATTTTTAATCGTCTTATTATTGATTCTGTCAATAGGAATAATTTTTCTGTTCAGTTATTTGGTTTTCGAATATTGGCAAATGTATTTAATGGCACTCAATTCTTGAGGATGGCAGCACGCTCAACACTACCAAGCAGATGGAACGCCCGTGTGACAGTGCCACGCTGTTTGCTAGCGCATAAATAAAGACAGAGCTGCTTGGCTAGGGAGTGCATATTAACAGTTTCATAATTTCATAAATCGGAAAAGAATTTGAGGAGCATCCGTGCGTGCAATGTGCTTCATCCTCCAGCAAACCTGATGAAATGCTTTGTCTAAATCTAGCTTTTCCACCTTATTTTACTCACTATACTTTTTTTTTTGTTAACTGGCTAAGAAATAAGTAGAAAATTAGAGGCATTTCGAAATCAATTTATGTATCTTGTTAACAATTATTGAACTGACAACGAAGGAACTTTCATCAATGCTTTTTTATTTCCTCTTTTGTCATTTATTTAAATCAAATAAGATAGATGGACACGAGCCTTATTATGAAGAAGAAATAAGATAGTTAAATGATCTCATCAGTACAAAATAGGATAAAGAAAACATGGTAGTCAGTCAAAAATATATAACATAAAAGTGTATGTTAACAGACGCAATGCGATGGTTAATATGCACTGGCAAATCAGAGATAAGAAAATGAAAGTACGCTGATTTTAATATTCATGTAGCTTTTGGGAATTGGCTTCTTCAGCTGATAATCTGGAATCATTTCTGAAATTCTGGATAACTTCGGCCCCGCTTTTTGAAATATTTTTCAGTAATGCTAAAACACGTATATATATATATTTAAAGAAAACAGGGATACTGTCTTTAAATAAATATTATTTAATAAAAAATTATTCTTTTAATGAAGAGAATATTTAAATCCTGCACTTAAAATTGTTTGAAATATAATAGTTACTTTAAGAGAACATACACGCATTTACGCATTGATTTATACTCTAAGAAAAGTTGAAACATTGTGTGATATAAAGTGTCACAATAAGAAATGAGCTTTGCCACTATTAGATCTAGTTTAATTATTATATTTTGTGTACATCCCATGAAAAGCATTAATATTTGTCAAACGTGAATGTCTCTATTTCCACTGCATCCAATTTCAAAATAAATAGGAGATTTAAAAATTACCTAGTTGTTTTGATAATTGGCTCTGTTTGAGTCTAATCTTCATTAGATTTCTAATGTAAGAAATACTGCCTGAAGAATGCATTACAAGCAACAATGAGGGTTCAGACTTACATTTACCCAATTGCATGATATTTGTTTCAGAAAAATATCAGATGGAAAGTTGAATAACATTTAAAATAACATTTAAATTCTAATTATTTCTGCTGCCTGGTGAATACAAATTAAACTATTGACTTGAATCATTATTACACAGAAAATATAATATTTCTACACTACTTTGGCAATACAAAGTTAGAACAAAGTGGACAAAACATGCATGTTTTAACTTTAGGTAGGTACTCTCAAAATACAAATTTCAAGTACTTTTCTGATATCATAAAATAAAAAAAATAGTGAATATGTAACCTTACGTTACATGGAGACACTGAACATTTTACGAAAATTATATCGGTATCTACTTACTCCGTACAAAGGATTATGCTTCAAAACCGTGACATCTGTATCTCTCACAAGAACGCTAAGCGCTATATACCTACTAAAAAGAAAAATACCATAGTCATAATTAATTACATATTAAACCTTAATAAGTATTTTTAAATAGAGTTAAGGAGCAAAAAAACTTTAATGCCAGCATTCATCAAGTATGTCCTAATTTTTGATCGCTGCAGATGGAAATGCACTACCCGAAATGTTAAATTAATCTTATTTCCCTGTTTTGTTGCGAAATTTGTTTTTCTAAAGCCAAGATCAACATAAGTTAAAGGAAGGTAGAAAGGTCCAATCAGCTGCATCAGGATGAATGATGCTATAATTATTTCCACGCTTTCTCGGAAGGTATAAAGAGTGCGATATGATTGAAAAACCATCGGTTTAAAAGTAAAGTTTTATTGCACTGAATATTGATTAACGGTGTTTAAAGTTTTCTCCAAACTTATCTATTACTTTTGAATATATTAGGATTACAATCAGGTATATACAGCTGAACGTAAAGATATACACTGAATATCTTTCCCGTTACTGTCAACATGAGAAATCAGCAGAGAATCGAATTTCAAGTTTGTCTGAAGAAGGTTGCTGCTGTAATAAAGTTCATCAGGAACAAAATGGATAATTGATTGTATGAGATATTGAATAATTTTCCAAATGTCCTGTTCATGAAATCAGCAAATCTTTAAAAATCAACTTAAATCCGATTGTGTATATTCATGATAATCATTTGATTCATTTAACCACACAATCAGGGAAGATAGTTTTATTTTACGAATTACTTCTTTCGATACAGAATTTGCCTCAAATGCTTAATTATTCGTCTTTTTTATTTCTAAAAAGTTCTTTCTTTATTTTTCAAAATCCATATTTTCCATGCATTTTCTATGAAAAGTAACTGGAATTTTTTAAAGGAAAACAGATAACTGCAAAATTACAAAAAAATAATTTAATTTCTTACAGACGAAAAATTTTATAAAATAAGGTTATTTACCTCCGATAAATCTGAAAGAGAAAATAAAAATAAATAAATAAATAGTATAAGTTTGTTTTTTCTTTTAAAACATAAGAATACATAAACAATTGAATTATGAGAGCAAATGAAGCACGTTTTATTGTTCTACGATGCAAGAATATAAACTCAACATCCAAATGTTTCTACTTCATAGTTAAATAAAAGTGATAAATTAAAATTTGATACATTTTTACCTGTACAGTCGTCTATTGAATATTTTTTTCTAGTTAAAAAGCAATTTTTCATATTTCATATCATTAAAAATATGTTACTATCATAATTTATTTTGAAAATTTTGTTAGTAGGAAAATAACAGTCCGATGTGCAAGACCATTATTAAAGGACTTTGCTGACTTATTATTTTTCCTTTTACTTTGGAAATTAACATTAGTACAAATATATTTTTCGAATTTGAATGCAATCTACTAATTTTGATTTTACATATTAATTTTTTTGAAGCTACATTACTGTTATTTGGGATGTACCTCTTCCGAAATTCCGATCAAATATTCGACGTAAAGAACGGCTATTAACATGATAAATAAGATATTACATTTAGTGGCTTAATTCGATATTCATGATTATTTAACTAGATGTAAGGAACACTCTGTAGCCTTCTTCGTACTGGCGAACTGTTCTTGATAATAATTGAAATATATACACTCTCAATCCTGCTTCAAGGATCTTACTGAATCATTGTTTTCCCTCTAATTTACATCATTTATTTAAACGTTTGCTGTGCCGCGAAAACATACTTTAAGCGCTCTATGCCAACATGCGCAACAAATCTTCGATGTAATGGACTCACAAATACGAAAGCGTCTCATAATACATAAGGGCATTGCTAACTCATCTAATTATATAGAAGAAAAACTGAGGAAATCGAAATTAATCGAGTATCGAAATAATTGAAATCATATGATAAAATTTCGAAGTTTATTTAAGGTCTTTGAAGCGAGTAATTACTGAAAAACAATGAGTTAGCAAGATCTTGGAATCAAGAGTGAGTGTTTATTTATTTCAATTATTATCATGAACAGTTCGCCAGTAGGAAGAAGTCTACAGAGTGTTCCTTACATATAGTTAAATAGTCATGAGTATGAAATTAAGCCATTAAATGCAACATTTATATTTTAATAGAACAAAGTGGGTTCATGCCCATGTGATAAATGTAAGGCTTCTGATCTGAAATCCATTGCGTATCGTGCAATTGCTGCTAGTATTGTTACGAACAATTCCCTTCCCAATAATCCATAATCTGTGCAATAAAATTCCAAATATAATGTGAAAGTCGCATAATTTAATGGAGAATATCCAACATCCCTAAGATGTGCAAGCTAATACAACATTCATTGATAATGCTGCTAGTCGCAGGGGTCGCCGTGATCTAGCTTTAAGTTCTTGGGACAGAAGGGGTATATGTTCGAAACCCAATCCCACTGAAATTCCGGCGTATATGTGGCTTGGTGTAATCTAAATCTGGCTTAGTGTGTCGCACATCCTCCGCTAGTGTGATACGAAACTTTCGAGAAAGAGCGCCATCTCAGGTTTCATCGTCAGTTGACAGTGCTTCAAAATTACGAAGTCCATACCCAAATAGCCCTCCTGTTGATTGAAAACGGGTCATTAATATAGCTAAACTAAACTGAACTTCTGTTCGCTGACTTTATCCACATTGTCACCTTGAGTTGCTCCTGTTCATTACTAGAAATTATGCGATTTCCTGCAAGAATGCGTTATCTGACTACAGTTGAAAATAATCAGATCCTTTCCAAAGTAGCCTTCTCATAGCTTTAAAAGGTGATTTTAATACAGCAAAATTGATATAAACTCCTTTACAAATCATTATGAAAAGTCAGCCAAAAGTCCTCAAAAATGCTTATCATTGAAATTTTCGTTTACTGCACTTAACATGCATTTGAGGTTAATCTAAACGAATGCAGCAACACACACTTACTCTTTTTTCGAGTGTCTCTATCTTCGCTACTGAGTAATGGTACTTCAATTTTTTGAAACGATAAAGGAGGGAGCCAGACGCATAATTCATATTCTTGAAAAATATAAGAATCAAGTAAATTTAATATAAATGGCGTGGACTGAAATAAAGCTCTACAAATTTGTAATGAATTCATATTTCATATCAACATGCATTACAGCAGATATTACTGAGTATTCAGTTAACCCTCTGAAAGCCACAGTGCTTTGCAATCTACTTTTTTTAAAACCCAGAACGGCCGAGGACAGAAATGAAAGTAGGTAAACATTTCCCTTCCCCCTCTGTTAAGCAAGAGGTCAGCGTCGTGGGGGGTTCTTTTACTGTCTCCTTTATCGTATCTAAACCCTTGCAGACTGTATAGGGGTCGTTTACAATTGTCATAAAACTATATTTTGTCAGTAAAATATTTTCTAAAATCTCTATTTTTTACTGCTGTATATGATTATAACAGTAAAAGACAAATTTGATGCGAAAACATGATAACTCAGACGATGAGTAAAAGGACGAAATGTAGGATATTGCTTTTTTTCACTGTTTTTTAAATCTTTATTTAATTTTGGACAATATTTGCCACAATCTTTCGGTTTATGTATGTGTGTGTCCGTTTTGGCGACAACCTAAAAGGCAATAAGCTAGAAGGGTGAATTTTAGAGCACGATCTTCTCATCAAAACTGTAGATCTATACCAGATTTTAGACCAAATTCGTGAAAGCGTAGGCTTTGTCACTCCTTTTAACCTTAACACGATAAGTCAAAATCGCAGCAAGCAAGATGAATGTAATTTAGTGAGTTGTCTTGATGTCTCTTATATTTGTATCACACTCTGTTCCTACTGGAAAGCAGGAAGAGATCGAAAATGTGTCATCGATTCTATTCACTAAACAATAGAACTTCGATGAACCGTCACCGTCGACACCAGGGCTCTGATGGATAACTGAACCGATGTATAACACAACTCTTAACTATATCACTAGAGCAAACAAATGGCGCTAAAACCTTAAAATTAGAAAAAAGTGGTACTCTGTAAGTTTCCCCCCTCTTCCCTTCAAGCGATAACAACAGTAGCTTTAATTGTTGCTTACCAGCCCGGACATAAAAGTCCAAGCTATAAATTAAAGAAAATAATGCGATTAATTCCGATTAACGTATTTTTGAAATCTAAATTTTTTATATAGAAAGACTTTGCATTAAAATAGTGGTAAAACATTTATATATACTTCCATGTACATCAAAATGTTTATTTACCATTACCTTTTACGTGCACACTATTTCTGTGGAATGAGTATTAATGTAAATGATTGTAAGGAAAAGTCTCTTCAAGCCAAAGTTATTAAATTTTTTGCACAAAAATTTTCAGTATTTCAAACATCCTCAAATGACGTTTATAACTGAATTGAATAACTGAACTCAAGTGACGAATGTTCATGCATTCTGTGCGAATATTTTCTATTATACCAATTTAATTGCAGTACAAATGTTTCCTGTAATTTTAGCATTGTTTCCCAAGCTATAAGTTTCTTCTGCGAAATGGATTAACTATCTATAAATAGGGTTAAAAAAGAAACATATTCCAGTTAAAGTTCAAATTGATTGAAAATGAATAACAACACTCATAATAAAAAGTTTGCAAATTGTAGGGCTTTGTTCCAACTTGAAATTAATTGACCGCGTTGACCTTGTTGAAAAGTTCTACTGAAGTGCAGGGTTTCAGGTTTGAATCATCCCAATTTTATCAGTGATCCACAAAATTAGATCTGACGACAAGGGCAATATGTCCTCCTGCGGTTGTTCTCCATGGCTGCCCGCCGTTGCTTGAAAATGGGAAGTAAATATAAATAAACTAAACTGCTTGAAATTAACAAGTTTTAAATACTGATCGAAACTTTTATGCATATAAAGAATAAAAACTTTCTTTTTCCGTTCATTTCACAAAATGAGATAAACATATACAGGATGTCACATGGAGGAATACTTCATTTTAAAAATAAATAATTCGGCAACAGAGATCGATAGAAGAATGAAACCAATTGTATGTTTAATTTGAAAATCTGAAACACAAGTTTCCAAATTAGTTAGAAATGTTGGCAGAAGGGTGCGCTGTACCCTGTAGTCGCATTATGAACTCTGATAAAAAGGGCTATAAAGTGCCTTTTGCAAGCAGTCGCTGTAGTCACAAAGAATTCGATTCAAAATATTTAGCTTTCGCAGCACGGAGATGGTGCTTACCAAGAATGAAATTTTCAATTACTCAGCCGAAATATTTTATATTAAAATGAGGAACACCCTCTATGAAAATCATATTCCATTCTTTAGCTCATCAGGGCAGAATGTGAAATCCATTATTAAAATTAAAGGAGTGTAAAAAATATGGCATGCGGATGGAAATAAATTTAATTAAGAAAAAAACGAACAGGGGATAGATTATATTATTTAATTCTTTAAAATATATTTTACTCCTGAATTATTGACGACTTAGAGTTCTGAAATTTTGGGCACATATCTATATGGAATATATATTTTTTTTAAAAATTACTTATTAACTTTTTTAAAGATTAATATATATATATATATATATTTAAAAAGTAACAGGTGTGCCAATTTTTTATTTTCCCCTTCATTTTACATTATTATTACTCATAAGTACATTTACAACACAACGGGGTATTATTTTGCTATTTCATTGAAAAGTTAATTTATAGAGGAAATTTATAGGAAATATTTTTGATTTTCTTTACTTAATTTTCATCAAAATTGTACATTTTTTTCAAAATAAAGTGACTTTTAACTATCTAAATGAAGTCGAAAAATGAAATGGATACCGAGATTTATTTTGGTATCTATCAGGATACTGTACTAAAAATTTCATATGATTTACTAAAAAATAAAAACGCATGACGGCACGGAAATCTGAAAAAAATATAGTTTTCAGAAAATGTCATTTTAAATATATGTGAACACTTACCTTTGATACTTGCTAAACTGCAGACATATTTATCCATGTTATTCACTTAAAAGCAAATTTTGAAGAGAAAAAATGTTTAAATGGAATTTCTTTATTTGAAGCGTTAGAATTATCGGGCATGTGTGTTTCCTAAATTAATATAAATAATTATTTATGCACAACAAAAATAAATTGAAACTGACTTTTAACTATCTAAATGAAGTCGAAACATAAAATGGATACAAATATTTATTTTAGTATCTGTCAGGATACCGTATTTGAAATTTTAAAAGATTTACTAAAAAATTAAACCTCGTGAGGACACGCAAATCTGAAAAAGTATAGTTATGAGAAAAAGACATTTTAAATATATGTGTATACTTACCTTTGATACTTGCTCTCTTTATACCATACTAATACTTTTAGTCAACTCGACAAATTTATGCTAGGTATTCACTTAAAAGTAAATTTTGAAGAGGAAAAAAATATTTAAGGATTTCTATGGATTAATTGTTCCACAATTCATCGACAGACAAAGCATTTGACGCGTTAAAATTTTCAGTCACATGTGTTTTCTAAATTAATGTAAATAACCATTTTTCACAAAAATAAATTAAAATTTGCCAGAACCATATGTTTCCCCTTCTTTTTCAATGATTGTTGTATTATTATTAGATTTAGATATTTTCTTAGAAATTATTTTCTTTTTCCACTTCTCAGTAATCCTACTTTCACTTTGGGCTATTTGGCTTTTATCACGTCTTTGAGCAATGTGAACGTTTAGTTATTCTGAGTTAAATTAATTTTGTTCTGCGCTAAAGCTATTCAAGCAGCCAAAATTGAACTCACCTACGGCAGAAATTACTGCATATTCGAGCCTCTTTTTAGAGACGAAAGTTTCTTTTGGGAAATTGTTCCAAATAACACTATGAATGTTCTCATTTACATTCTGGGTTTTTCTCGTTATGCATCTTGCCAACAAGTTGTTTCGTTGTTTGCAAGCCTTTGATACACAGGTAGTATTTTTTCCAGAACTTGCTCCGACAACTTTGTCTTCATTGACGAATGAGACTGGCATTTATTGTTAGCCAATGCCCTATTAAAAAAATAAAAGCACCATGATGTCAAGCCTGTTGGGCATTTATTATGCTTAAGTGCTTTGCCTGTCGATGAAGTGTGTAACAATTTAGCAAATATTGCAGTTTTCAGTTTGTGTACATCAGGGACATTGTCTTTTATAGATTTCCTATAAACTTTTGTAAGTTTTAATATAATGCTTTCTTTCAAGCTTCCCTCTTAGCGACCACCAATTGTGACACCTTTACTTCGCCACTCTTTGACTTTATTGCGAAATCCCGTGCTAAGTCTCTTTGCCACATGATTTAGACATTCTTCTTTAGAAATTTTCATACGGTCACCATATACATCTAATTCTAATGAATGTTAGTATGTGTTAGAATCATCATCTGACATTCATGTACCGCATACCACAGTTTTCAACCGATCCCGTACATAAAAGTTCTGCAGCATTAACTTCCATCGCATTTGATGATCACACACAGTTTATGCTGCATTCTGGCTTTTGGGCTTTCTACCATATGGAGAAATCAGTACTGTGTTCTCCAAGATTCCTTTTTGCTGTAGTGCATTCAGGACAATATTTCAAAAGTATCTCGTAACTAATGACAAGACAAGAAAAAATATCAACAACTATAGAAATACCATAAAGTGACATATGTCCACGTTTCTGCCATGTGCCATCATACGAGACTGTGATATCAATAATATCATCATTTTTGTCAGTTGGTGATGCTAACTGATTATACTTTTGGTGAATAATTTTGCGAGACGCTTGAAGAATGTCATCTTTGTAAGTCTGCTTCTCCTCATACAATTTGTGTAAACATTTTGAAAATGATTTTTATCCATTGTATGAATGTCAATAGCCGTTGAAAAAACTTTCGATGCTGCGTGGCCATTCCCAATTTAAATAAAAGTTTCAAAAATGTTTTTATTTGTTTTAAAGCATTTATCGATATTATCACGAGGGCTAGAAAATATGGACTTCAATATTTTCTCACAGCTTTTGCGTTTTAGTTCTATTTTTGATGAAAAGCCGTAAGTGCCAAAATCGAAAGAACACATATTGTATTCAAAACATTTTGTGTTAGACAGAAGGAAAGACGACATATTCTTATTCATAATGACATAAGAATTTTCTTTCAATGGCATTGCTTGTTGAAGCAGAGGTAGAAGGCAATATTTCCAATTTTGTGGCACTTACATTTAAGATTTTTTCTTTTCCCTACCTTCATTGCTTACACATTTTTCAGCACACACTAAAATATCGGAATTATCTAGTTTATCATTTTCGCATCTCTTGCTTATTTTGCAAGCACACAAACGCTTTCGTTTTAATGACCTACCTTTCAGTTTACTATATTATCCACTAATAGTATCCAATATGTAAAGTATACACAAATTATAAAGTATTATTGCTTACCAGCGTTTTGCAGCAAAAAAATCACTTCAAAGGATACCAGGAAGCAGGCAGAGAACACAAATGATGAGAGCAAATAACAACACGTCAACTCGTTAAACAAAAATCGTGTTTCCTCTTTGTTGACATGGTTGTTTCAATATTTGGGTCCCTTTAAATATTTTTAAATGCGTATAACACTTTAATAAATTAATTTAGAGACATGCGGTTAGTGCATATGGTTCATTAAAGTAAGCAACATCTCAATATAACAAAACATCTATATTTTGGTCAATTTTTGCAAATTTCAAAGTCCATCGTCGCCTCAACATTTTATATTGAACCGTGAGAAAAGCAAGAAATCTATGAAATCTATGTATCTTTAACTTTATAATCATGAAATCTTAGGGAATTGCTTTATGCTCTTCTCTAAATATGATGTGGAAATTTCATTGTTCTTTTGATGTATTTTTAGCCATTTGCCGTATGGCTTAGAAAGGAATCAGCTTCAAATTTTAAACTTTTTTCATTTCTTACCATTAAAATTCAATTTACAGCAATTACAAGAACAGGAGAGAGTACGGGAAAAACTTTCTGTTCTAGAATTTGATTACTCAGGGGAAAGAGAAAGTGATTGTTATTTATTGATGAACGTCTTTAAACTCAGTCAAAATATGTGAAACAGTTTTCATAATCGATATCTATACATCAGAATATCCTGTACACAGTGATTCAAAATTTAATGTAGAATCCATTGTGCGATAAAAGTAACACAAAAACAGGCCAAAATCGCAAAGGAAAAGATGCCCGAAAGCACAAGTTGGGTGAGTTAGAGAGCGATGTTTTCCCTGGGCTGATGAGAAATTTGTTGACTTATTGAGTTATTTACAGGAAGGAAATAAGCAAAATATTTAATCGTATTTTTATGTCATACTATGAAGGTCAATAAATGCTTTAGAAAATTATGACATATTTAAATATGAAGAAGTTTAAGGTATCCGCATACGTTCAAAAACCCATTTTTGACCGAAAGTCATAATTATTTTTAATGTCGTATCTGAAAGCCTATTGGTTTTAGTTTTCAAAACAGTTTTTATTTTACAACTATGATGATCAGAAGTGAAATTAGAGACATTTTAGTAGAACTTGATAGTTGAAAATGGAGTGGTAGATAATACGATAAAGAAGCATTTTTCATTGTTTTCACTTAAGATATTTAAATTTTATTGTTTATTTTTGTTTTATACTATTTTACATATACCAGGTATTATTTTGAAAGATTTTCAGTGTGAATTTCTTTGTTTTCTATGACATTGTTGCAAATTTACGTAATTTTGAATCATTGCAGTATCTTGATTCTCCGTTAATGATGTAATATTTGAGAATAAACGTAGGAAAAGTGCATAAATTGTACTTATGATCAATATCAATCACTAAAAGTATCTCTAGATCAACTAATAGGCATTATAAAGTTATTTGACTGAAAAACAATATTCAAATCTATCGATGGCGGCTGAATGATAGAAAACGATAATGACACATAAGGCTCAAGAAAACGACTAAAAAAAAATTCCAATCAGAAAATTTTAAAAAATGTGCTAAGCTGGCAAAAACTAAGGACTAGCCTACAAAAATGGGGAGTATTGAAGAAAAATTCTTTTTTCTTCTCATCGTAAATTAAAAACTTAAACTTTAAACTCATTTTTCTCGAAATGTGATTTTTTGCAAAATTTTCATTTTTCAAACACGATAACTAAAATTCAACTTAAAATATCCGTCTCAAATTTGGCATACATATTATTTATTATATTGTCTAGGTAATGAACCAAAATATAAGTGAAATAATGCTCCATTAAAAAGTTATGTATCTTTTAAGGTTTGACAAAAGGCCAAAATTCTTCAAAAATTCATGATTTCACACTAAAACTCTTATAATTTACGTGCTTTTAGATACGTTGCAAAACCTGTCCTTCAGGACCTAGCCAATAGTTGAAGGATTATATATGCTAAAGGATTTATCATTCTGATCATATCTTTTTGAACGAGGGTGTTTGAAAAAAGGTCAAATTTAGTGCAAAAAAATCTAAGTTTTTTCAAATTTTTAAAAATATATTTAATTCATTTAACTTTTTTTCTATGATTTATTAATTTTTAACATAAATGTCATATAAAAAAATACAAAAATATTGCTTCAAATATCATTATTTAAAAAAAAAGGCCTTCCGAACGAATGGATACCTTAATAATGCAGAAGAAATTTGATGCGTAACATCATGTCACTAACCTTTTTGAACGATTTTACTAAACTTTTTGAAGATTTCCACAGAAATAGAGAAAATTTTTGTTTCCTAGTTCCAATTAATTTTATACAGCGCAAG
The DNA here is from genome assembly GCA_013235015.1 of Araneus ventricosus. Classification (NCBI taxonomy): domain Eukaryota; kingdom Metazoa; phylum Arthropoda; class Arachnida; order Araneae; family Araneidae; genus Araneus; species Araneus ventricosus. The sequence goes on from BGPR01007713.1 coordinate 64,660, forward strand.
AAGTGTATTATGGGGAGGTCTTGAAAAAATTCGATTTGAAATTCTGATACAAGAAAACTTCCTCAATGATATACTTAGAGAATTATTATTGATACAGTATGGAGTTGGTTTAATTTTTTGTGTATGTATTCAATCTAGTGTATTCTAGAAACGTATTGGTAGATTTTCATTTTGTTCCGCTAAAACTATATATCTTGGAGGTCATTAGAATCAAGTTCTTTAGCGCTATTTTTATAAATGTAAGTCAGATCTTTCTCTGGATTATTTTAAAAAAGCGATTTTTGAATATTGAACAAACATACCAATTTTTAATTTCGCTTCGAAACACGTGCTGATGATGACCTTAAATCATTAAGTGAAATTTCCTGTGAATTCTACAAATTACACATTTATAACTTGCTGAGTTATCTAATGTTTTATTAAAATGTAAACTTTTTTGGGATACTTTAAACTGCTGCAGACATTCTATTATGTAGGGTGATCATTTTGTATTTACGGATGCGTCAGCAATTATGGCCAAATTTGCTTGCGGATGTATTTATTAATGTTAGATTGTAAATATGCAATAACATCCTTTTCGGCTTGAAATTAATAATTAATTAATAATGATTAATTAATTAATAAAAATATAATTAATTATTATTATTTAATTAATTAATTAATAATTTAATTCATTTAAATAATTAACATTTTCGCCACTAAAGTTTCTTTCATGTCTTGTAGCAACTTTTAAATTTTCAACGGATTTTTTAAAAGTTTTATTAAATTTCTCAATAAATCATTTTCTTTTTCGTATTGATTAACTGTAGTGTTAATTGCTTTGAATTTTTATGCAAATTTTTTAATGGTTCAATAATGAATAAGTTTTTAATCTTTTTTCTTGCACCGAACTATATGTTCGCCATTTAAAATTCTTTTCTTTATGTGAAGTATATTGGGTTATCTGACACGGTGCAAGAAGGACGTGCATCTGCAGAGATCGTTTGCCAGGATTCTTACATTCGGATCTCGCCCTTGCAGACGTACAGACGGTTTAAGAAGAAGAGTCACTATCGTCTGCATATAAAGCAACAAGTTTTTAGATGAAGCTACAATACTCAATCTTCATATATTCTGAGAAATGAATAACCGGGCGTGGATGAACTCTTCAAGCAACAGTCTACTGTGAGTAATTTGCAGCAGAATAACTGCGGCTTTTATTTGAGTGAAGTAATTGCCAAGAAGCAAATCAAACACTTCGTTAATAATACTTCGGTGACCTCGAAGAAATAGAACTAAATTATGGCTATGATCTATAAGTGAAGACAGTGCTGAGATTGATTATGATCTTTAAAAGATTCACGAACTTTGTCCAGTGATAATCATGGACACTCAGCGAATATCAGCCTAACCTTTTTCATGGCTATATTTCTTCTTCGGGCAATTATGCAAAAATAAGCTTGCTTACTCATCCTACCGATACTTTTCACAAGAGTTCTCGGGATTGATTTTTTAAGCATTTAATGCATTGAAATATGTTTTCTTTTTTTAAAGTCTAAAGTTTCATAGAGTGAATTTTGATGAAAGTATTTTTGATTTTGATAGAGCGTATGTGTCATTTAAAAAGTCTGCAGCAAAAGTGTAAGGAAGAATTATTGTATGTAATTGTGTATTATTAGAACTCTCTGTTTCGCCATGTGTATCAGCAAAATCGTTTTTTTCATATTATAATATTATAAATAATCGCGAGTAAATCATTTTGTTAAAGTTGGCAAATTAATTTATTTAATTTTGTAAATTAAAGTATATTAGTCAGGAACTCAATTCTCTTGCATTTTTTATATTAGTGCAAAGAACGCAATGTACTTATTTTCAGGAATTTCTACCACTATTGGCCATGTTTCGCCGACAGTAAAAAAAGTTGGGTAACAATTAACGCAGTATAAATATTTGTACTTATCTCACAGCTTATTATTTTCTCTTGACTCATTTTCGAGTCATAATGTAATAGTACCGTAAAGTGCATCTTATATAATGGTACCATAACGTAGTACCCATCTTTCAATTAATAATATCGGTTCACTTTCATACTGCTCTCTATCTTCATTACCATCTATTTAAGCATAAGATCTTTCTTATGTTGGCGATTTTTTTAAAGTAAATATCTTCTTTTGCCACATTTAACCCTTGAACAGAATTTATGAAAGAAAAATTTTCAGTCAAAATGAAATAGTAAATCCATATAATATGGAGTTAAAATCTAAAAATAATCTATCTGAAATAAAAATAAAAAAAGATTTCGGCGAAAGTTTCTCAGGTTTCACAACGGTGACGATGGACTCAGTTAACTTCATATAATGCACAAAGAATATCACCCGCTTCTGCAACAGGTGCTAAAATTCTGTTGCTGCTCTTAGGCAACAGGAAATCTCGCAGAGGGGATGTGAAATCTATTTCTTCCAGATGATCGACAAAACGGTGTATAATAATTAATTGAAATATTCTTGTAGGTATGTATTCAGGTTAGATTGTTATGGAGGAAAAACTAACAATATATTTAACCCTTAACTAAGGAGGTGAAAAGTTTGGACTTAATTGAGTAGGCGCGGTCTACGAGACCGCATTTTTAAAAAATTCAAATAAATGTCCTTATAAAAATGTCAGTATGAAATTTTGACTATATATTTTGCAGATATTTCTCTTAATCTATTTTTTTAATTTTTGAAAATATATTATCAGCTGAAAAATTGATTATTTTGCTATATGCATTTTTCACGGAACATATGTTAAAACTAAACTTCACCTTTAAAAAACATAAATATTTTTTAATTTTTCGAGTGATATTTTTTTTCAATTATATAAATATATGACGAAAATAATATAATTCGAATATTAACCATTATATAGAACAAAAATTGACATTGCGTGAAACTAACTTGTTTTTATAAGGAATTACTTCAGTTTAGATTCTTGCGCACATCCATAACAAAATTTTCGAGTGCATTCTAAACACACATGTTTATCATAAATATGCAGTTTTTCTTTTCTTCTTTGGCTGGCATAAATTACAAGATTTCCTCACTTCGAACTGGGTGATCCTCCGAGAATATCAATCTCTCCTAGGCCTCTGAATTAGTCTCAATAATTCGCTTCTTTGCCATTTGTAATTCTTGTTTATTTTTGGATTTTCTATTCTTCTTATTTTTTGGGGAAAGATTCTCTTGCGAGGACTTTTAAAAACAGCATTTCATTCATAACAGGGTTTACATTGATTAATGCAAAATTGATGATTTTGATGCAAAATGTATGAATTTACAGTACTCATATCCAATTGCCTATAGAAAATATCCATAAAACGATTCTGGAAGTTGGATGAATTATATAGTTGTTCTAATAGTTCGTTTTGTTTTGGAATGACCACTTCAAAGGATTTCTTCAATAATAGTAATGTTGTCGTGAATAAGGTTGAGCTCCTTGTTGACATTCCCCATCTTCAAAATCGGATAATTCAGAATAAGTCGAATGTGAACTTTCATCAAAAAATCCTCTGTACAATTACTCTCATCACTGAAATCACTTCCTATTTCAATTCGGAGTTTTTGAAGACCTTCATCATAACGATGATCAGAAGGATGGGTGATATTTAGAGAACTAGGTTTCAGTGACATTCTCAAAATCTTTCACATTATTGGATCACTAGCAGGGAGGTGCGGTTTGCCAGACCGCGCGCAAAGAAATAACTGGAATATAAAAAAAAATAGATGGCCCCAAAACTTCAAGAAAATGTACACATGTAGTCAAGATCATATAATGAGATGCTTCAGGACGAATCCATTCAATTGAACTAAACATAGGAGTAGTTGGTGTGATGAGTAAATAATTCTTAGCTGTCTGTGAGACCGCACCTGCCCAGTTGAGTGTTAATTCGTATTGTCTGATGTAATCTAATTTATTTAGATAAAGGGCACTCTATCAGTAAAAGGAACAACTAATTAAAACCAGTCTCGACAGTCCGGTCAAAAGATACTGAGTGCATGTAGTTGCCTTTCTCGATGGGTACCTTAAATATCAAGATTATTTAATCCAGATATTGCGGTCAAATTTTAATCTGTCCGGTTAATTGACAGTCGATTAAACAATGCCACATATTTGCAATTTTCAAAATCATTTTATAGGATGTAATTGAATTTTATCTTTTTTTAATATAAAAGGAACATTTGAAATAATATATATTTTTAGTTAAAGAGCTATTAAACAACTTTAAATCTTATTCCATTTCTTATGCAACTTACAGAAATGAAGAATATATAATGCAATATATATTGTTTTTTTCGCTTACTATTTCTAATTAGTGCCCTTAAATTTATATTTTACAACAAAAGCGATAATATACATAGTTTTGCAGAGATTAGGTAGCATGTATTTAAAAGGTTCAACTAATAAAGCATTAACTTTTTTGATACCGATTTCGTGAAAAATGTCAAATTTAATTGAAAGTCATGACATCATGAATTTGGATGA
>BGPR01007714.1:3007-56519 GCA_013235015.1 Araneus ventricosus
TTTTCACTTTTTGTTACATTATATGCATCTGTACATCAGACATGTCTTCTTAAAAGAATATTATACCTCACTTTTATCTTAAAACAATGAGGAAAAGTAATTGAAACAATGATTTTGTTTTAATTTTCGCAATTTAATTGCTAGCAAGGATGTGAAGTACATAATAAAGGGAATTTGAGTGAGAGTCTTAGAAGCATGATCCTGTCAGAAAACAAACTCCTATGTGAACAAAAGCCCATTCCGTGAGAAAATTACGTTAAGTGAGCCGTGCAGGAGATTAGTTTGGGGGGTAATTATATGTATTGGTCTCTACAGCACTCATCATTTTATAAATATACAAATAATCTCTAGAGGCCTTAAAACTGGATTTACAATGATAAATGACAAATTTTATAAAAGCATCTTCAGTTTTTTCCATCAGTAAAAAATAATATGAGGTCATGAATGAGTGGTTAACATTAGAATAAGATAATTTTTTCAAATATTGATTTCAGGAGTTTATATCAATGTCATCGGGCATCTTAAAAATTTATACTAATGTGTTCTTGATACAGTATTACCCTTGTTTGGCACTTTTCAAGGGACCAGAGTTAATAGTTCTATAAACCAGGACAGTGTAAAGATTGGTAAACCATTTACATGGATAAAAATGCCCCGAAAATCTGCGGGCACCAACAAAAAACGTTTAAACGAGGGCAAAGCATGAAAACCGGGAGTGAAAACGTAAGGTTATACCGTAATGCGTGTCCTGTTAAATGATACAATCCTTCAAAAATAATGATGAAGCAAAAAAAGCATTCTTCACTAAAGAAGAAATTTGACAACCATAAAACACACATTTTCTCTTGGCGTATATGAAAATTGAATTTAAATTCGAATTTTGGGATTATAGGGCAAAGAAAAATACGAATTTTCGAATATGATCAGCAGTTCATTTCATCTATTAGATAAACATAGTGTGTCAAAATTTACGAAGGTTTCGTAAAGATAACATAAAGAATGAATTTTGTCTTTAAAAAATTACAAAATATTTTAATTAAATCTCATTCTCCGACTTAGGTATAATTTATATTTCAAGCACAGATTTAATATCATTTATACTCTGAATTTCAACATAATTTATTCTCTTCAGTGCTCATTAGAAACGCTTCAATATGGAAAAAGACTTTTGGGAAATATTGCTTATTAACATACTAAAATTTAATCCTTTCCACCTTCAGGAGACTTCAATTGGTGCATAGAATGGATCGAAAGATATAAATTTTTATGACGCTGTAATGGCATGTATGGTAAGATATAAGGGTAGAAATATCAATAAAATTTATTGGTAACCCAAAAGCCATAAAAAAGGATGAAAATCGATAAATTTCCAGCAATATTTGTAATTTTTAAAATTGCCACTGTGTGATCCTATCAAATATCTAGTTGTTAACCCGCGAGAATGCGCAAGGGAGTGTCCGACACCCCACGCCACGTAATATGTGAAAATTTCCGATTTCCCTTTAGTTGAAACGAGTCAAATCCATGCTATCCATTAAGGTCAAATTCAAAAGACGGAACGTTTTTCAAGAAAAATAACTTTATTTTTTTTATTGAAATTGAGCTTGCGTGTCCTCTCGTCAGGTTTCTTTGTTTAATTGAGTTATCGATTTAGGGAGAGGAAAGTAATGTTTTCTCGCTATTTAAATTTTATTGAGGAAACATGTGGATTCAGGAATGTTCTATATTTTTAAAATGGAGATTTTTGCGGATACAAGACTTTGAAACTGGATAATAATGTAAGAAAAAATCTCAAGAGATTGATGCAAAGATTTTATCATTCTGTACGTAATTTAACTGTATTCAGCTGGTGTATGTCTTATCCACTTTCATAAAACCTATCGAAGAAAAAGCTTAACAATTCAAAAACTACTAGCTGTGTGGCCCGGCGTTGCATAGGCTATCACGAATAACAGTATATTCCCGGGAGGAGAGAAGTGAGGTCACGTGAGACCTTGGCATCCATATATTTTCATATGCCCCGCCTCTGTTTTTCTCTAAAATCAACAAATATTGTCACTTTCTCTAACAGACATTACGAAGTTAAACACTTTAATACAAAAAAGAAAGAAAAAAAGCATGAAAACGATTTTTTCCATTGTTAATGAATCCAAACACAGAAGCTCGCTCAAAAAGAAATACCAACTTCCGTTAAATAAACAAAAAATGCAACACCGGATGCGAAAACTAATAATAGGGAGAAAAAGAATCCGCCGTGAATGAATTCACCATGCTTCCAATAAATGGCAGCACGTCAATTCATTCATTTTGTCGTTTTTAATTAATGTCTTTTTAACTAATTACAATTTCGGAATTTAAATAGTCGAAATGGATTCCTTGGATTATTTTCCATCTTTTGGTACTTACGACTAGTTTCAGGATTCAGTAGTTCGTGAGAAGATAGAAGGACATAGATACATATGTTTGTTTACCTTCGAATTTTAATAGGATAGATTCTGAAAACTAAAAAGCGTATTACGCCCTAAATTTATGGGTTCTAAAGGATTAACGGATCCCATCAGAATTGTTATTTGGATTATTAAAAAGTGGTTTCCTCTGTATCTAAGAAAATTAGAAGCAGTATTTTTTTATCGAAATTCTATAAAGATTATATCGGGTTGAGTAAAAAGTTTTCCGCCAAAAAATTTTTTGTTTTAAAATGATAAATACATACGAAAACTGCAAAGCTAATGAGCATAGCAATCTCCGTTCAAATCTACAATCGTTTGCCAACGTTTTGGAAACTTTTCAATTTCTTCTGAAAAGAACTGCTACGTGCGCAAGTTCAGAAGGAGATGGACCTCATTTATGACCTCCTCATTTGAATTGAAGATTGAGCCATCAAAATGAAGCTGCAGATGTGAAAACAGATAGAAATCCGAAGGGACCATGTCTCGGCTGTATGGTGGATGTTGTGTCAAATCCCACTCCAGCTTGTAGAGTATCCAGCCAGTCATCGTACTAACATGTGGGCGGGCGTTATCTTGAAGAAAGAAAACCACCTTCCTTCTGAACTCGTTTCTTCGTTTTCCGCGAATGGCATAACGAACTTTGATTAGTATGTTTCTGTATATTGCACTGTTGATAGTCTGTCCGCTTTTCATGTATTCTTTATCGATAATTCCGCGACAATCCCACTAGATACAGAGAAGCACCTTCTTCTTAGTTAGGGCTCGTCTTGCAACCGATCCTGCTGATTCCCTAGGTGCTGACCAGCCTCCTTTATGGCTTGTATTGTTGTAGTACACCCATTTTTCATCACAGGTCACAATTCTGTCCAGAATTTTCTCTTTCCTTTGATCTCTGAGCAGAGCCAAACAGGCCGCTTTTTTCTTGCGCTTGTCTTCAGCGGTCAATTCGTGAGGTACTCAACGGTTGAACTTAAACGTTACATTTATGCGTTTCAGAGCGTTAACTATTGTTTTTTGGCAAACGTCAAGCTCTAACGCAATAGTTGGTGTTCAAACATTTCTGCCTTATCAATGATTTGTTTTAACTGATCACAATCAACTTCAATAGGGCAGCCAGAACGTGGTTCATCTTCAGTGTCGAAATTCCCAGCCTTAAACTTCCGAAACCAAACTTTGACTGTATCATAAGAAACAGTATTGATGCCTAAACTTTCACACATTTTTTGGAGGTATTCAGTCGCACTGAGTTTGTTATGGAACTCATAGTACATAATCGTTCTGATCTGCTGACGTGACAGCTCCATTTTAAACACTTTTTTGACGCACAAGATAATAAACTTTCAACAAATAAATTACACAATCGTGTAGATCCAATTTTCAGCTTTCGAATGCAAAAATCCGTTTGTGGAAAGGCTAACAACCACAAAAATTACAGCTGTTGGCGCGGAGGTATCTCCCCTTGGCGGAAAACTTTTTACTCAACCTGATAATATTGATTATTCTTTACTATAAAAAATGTTGAAGACATGTGTGTAAGAAATATACCTTTCTTAAGTGTTCGCAATGCGCTGAATAATATAATGTATTATTTACTAAATTTTTCGTCTAAATTTGTGCTTGTATAAAGAGAACTGCTTCCACGAATCATATGGAGCAGATATAGCATAAAAATGTTGCTAGTCTTTATTAAATAGCGAAATAACAAATTGGGGTATCGCACACCCCCTCTCGCGTCTTCGCGTTACTCTTCATAGCTCGCGTCCTCCCGGGTTATGTGCTCGACTTCCTGAGAAAAATAGAAAAAAATATTAAAATAGGTCAGCGCCTATTCCGGTCGCGCTAGAGCTAGCGAGAGAGCTATAGTTATCAGATAGTTACAAATTTGAAGTTACCAATTATTGACTAAAAGCATCAACTTCTACCCGTCATTTACGGAAATGTATGTCTATTAACAAAAAAGAAGACCCTTTATTTAGAGCTTATTATTTTTTCATGAAAATATGACATAAAACCTCTTTTTAAAATCTGTAAATGTTATACATCTACTTTACCAAAATCGATATACAAAGTGAAAAATTATTGCTGCAACCACATGTTATCATGGATCATTAATACTTACATAGATTTAGTAACAAACACTGAACAAACTAAGGCAAAGAGGAGTTATTATTTCTCAGGCTAAAACTCCATGTGATGACTTTTCGTCATTTACCCCCGAAAGAACCTGCCTTCATATCCGTAACGTATGGCTTAAAAATAATCCCTCGGAAAGAACTATCACTTAACATTAGAACTACCCATGCGTGTTATCATCTCCGGGTACATTATCTGTAACGTTATGAAGGAAGGTGAGTTAGTGGGTAATGAGAAAACTCACCTTTATTGCTTTTGCTGCTGGGATTTTATTTTCTTTTAGTTTATATGCAGAGGATGAGAATTTTATAAAAAAAGAAAAATTATGAGAAAATCCATGAGTATGGAAATTGCGACAATAACTATAAATTTTCGGCGACCACAATAACCTAAGTAATGTTTATTATTTCATATTTCTTTTATGGCTAGCCGAATTTCAGAAACAAAGTATTTAAATCAATATTGAGTTGTTACTCAAGAAATTTCGTTGCTTTCTGCCGTACAAAAGAAAATAAAACAATTGGAAGCTTTCCAAAACAATTAAAATGTAAGATATTTCGCAAAGAAATAAGATATGTTGCACAGAAATCATTCCTTATATTTACCAAGTACTTGTAATTATCCAAAAACAATGCTGTTTTTAAAATTAAATAGCTTTGAAACAATTCTAAGACTTAAATTCACTTCTATGTGTAAAATAAGGTAAAGAATGTTTCATGATATGTGATGAATTTTAAAATTTTAGAATGCGAAAATTATATTTTCATGTGCGAAAAATGAGGATAGTATCAAGTGCTGTTTAGAATAAGGAGCGTTTAAACACTTATGGTTTGCTTCTAAAAGAAAAGCAATGTAATGAATGTAACCGGCTGTATGATGAATATTTAAGGATGTGGAAATTATTTGCTCGTGTAGGAAACATAAGATTAATATCAACTCATATTCAGATCATCGAGTTTTGAAACACATATTCCTCATTTCTAAAAGTAAAATAGCATAATAAAATTCTTCCCATGTATGATGAATATTAAATTTAAGAATGACAAAATTATATTCTCATGCGATAAACTTAAGAGTAATACCATGTTTCAATACTACGCAAACCGCAGAAATAGTGTGATGAGTAGCTATGAAAGTGTGAACGATCTTACTCATGAACCTTCTTAGTTTTATTTTTATTTTAATTCAACATAATTCCATGTTAATGTCTTCAAGCAATATTTTTCCATATCATTACAATATGGATGTCTCATTCCTTTGTTATAAAAACTAAAATATTGCTAAAGGAAAACTTCACATGCCGAAACAAAATTACAAACACAAAATTCTGTAATTCAGTTCAGTTTGGTACTCATCCTTAAATATCTTTAAGACTTATATTGACGTCACTAACGCTTCCAACTTATTATTTTTGTGTTTCATCATCCTCGTCATTTAAATTTATCCTGTAACTAATCTGGCTATCTTTCTTGAAAACTTGTCAAATTCTGAATTGACGTCATACCGCATGATGCGAGGTAACAAGTTTTAAGTAGCCAAATCATGTACAGAATTTAGGAAAGCACATCCTGTTTTGATAACAGTTTAAGTAAAAAGAGAAACTTTCTTAAAACAGTTTTCATATATGTTCAGTAGCTGTTATATTCCAAGTATTTTTATACATATGTGAAAAAAGCATGTTTTAAAAAAATGATGGAATAAATCCAGTTATGTAACATATTACAAACTTCAAACAAAAGGTTTTTTTAAATAAAAACCTATTATCTTATTTAATGATTAATGTAATATTTTTTCTGTTTCTCATAGAACGAAAAAATATTTTTCGCTGCATTATTATTATTTGATGCCATCTAGTGACAGTAATTAAGAAAAATTTAAATAAATATGGTAGAAGAACATTAATAAAATATTTTATAAAAAATATTTTTTATTAGTAAATATACACTGTAAAAAATATCCGTTTTTTTCCCGGACTTTTTCCGTATATTTGACAGTTTAAAACTGTTTTCTTGACAAAACGGCTTTTCACCGTTTTCCGCTCCAGCCATAAACGGTTTAAAACCGTCAGTTCAAATTGTACTTTTCGTCATACGGTATTGCTTTCCGTACGATAACTTTCCCTTTTCTTAAATGTAAGTTTATTCCATTCATTTCATGTTTTTAATAGGGTTCCATCTCCATAACCTTAAAACACGTGTTCTGGCAATAGTTGATTTTTACACCACTAGGTGGCGCCACTAGAGCCATAGTGACTTTAAAACTCAAATACATTATTTTTTCTTTATTTTATGAAGTCTCCGGTGGTCTAGTGGTTAGAGCGACTGCCTTTAATTTCTATGAACGCGGTTTCGATCCCCGGCTCGGAGGAGTTAGAAGTTTTGTCACCATCTTGCATCGAAATCGTCCAAGTAAGTTCAATTAAGAATTATATTAATTGAAATTAATAATTAAGCCTTGATTAATTAATATTCCTAATTGATAATAGACATCAGCACATTTCAACTCAACTCGAACAGAAGGAGAAAAACAACTCAACTCAGTCGATGACGTCACTTACTTCGATGACTTAAATTTTACGGAGAAAACTTGATTTCATACGGTAAAAAACCGTTGTGACTACGGATTTACTTCGTAACTTTTACGGTTTTGCACAACCAACCCAGCTGCCAGTTTAAAACCGTAAATTTTACGGGATTTTTTTTACAGTGTAGATTAACAACCAAGTTTAAAATGCAACAATCACCAAACCCCCCTTGAATTCCTGGGGGTTTTATTTTGTTATGAATGAAGCAATTAGCATTTCTTCTTGATTTCTCCAATGTTTTCTTAAGTGATGTTCTCAACCGTTTATCGAGAATATTTCTAGACTCTGAATGCACTTAAATAGTACAGCAATTTACGAGTTATATATCACGTTCTGGCTACCATACTAAATCTTTAAGATAGTCTGCCGGAGGTGATGTAGGACTAGAGAGGTAATGGGTTGTAGCTGTTTGAAACGATGAGGCACTGATGATGACAAACCTTTAACTAGTTTTAACGTGTAACACCTGCTATTAAAGTTGGTTGCTTATCAATGCAGTTTAACATTCGTCTCAAATCTTAAGAAAGTGGTTCATGCTTGAATCTCTTCTCACAAGCATCAAGTTTTCGAAAATTTACAAAAGTAAATGACACAAAATATGTTATAAATAAAGACTAATAACCTGCGTCTATTGCCTTTACAAATAAGAGAAATAAATCTGTAATCTCAAATTAAACTGTATGAAATGCCAAAACTAAAAAGAAATGTGCATTTCTATCGCTTTGTTACTGTGGCAGAATAAATCAATAAAATTTTACTAAAGCAATAGATTAAAGTACTTCTTTTAGATAATTTTAGATAGATTAAAGTTCTTTCATTTAATAAATAGCTTTATAGAAACAAAGCAAAAATATGAAAGCGATGTCATTCTTGACAGTTTGTTACAAGCTGGATTTCATCACAAATAAAGGTTGAAAATCTTCTGTAATTTAATTTAAGTCACCAGTTTTTGCTAGCAACATTTTAACCTTATTTTCTACATTGGAAAATGAGATGAATTATGCTGTTAATTTCATAGTTATGTTTTTACTCAGAAATTGGCCTTTAACAAAAATTCTGGGACATTATTACTTTTAAAAAATATTTCCAGAAAAATGAAATAGAGTTATATTTAGAATCTGAGTTTTGGAATTAGAATAACAGAATTAATATTTACATTTCAAAATTAATTACCTCAATCGAAATGAATTCTTTTGATGTTAGAAGATTTTTTTAAACTTCTGCAATAAAAAAGTGAAAGCTGAGACATATGAAAAAAGTTTTACCAAATTTTTTATTTCTATTGAAGCTAAATTTTTTACTACACTAAGTGATACATTTTAGCTACACTAATGTATACTATTTACATTTCAAAACATTTTTTAATTTAAAAATAATAGTTAAAAACAAAGGATTGGTAATTTTGAATATTACTGTTGTTCCGAGATAAAAATTCGAAATGGCTAAATTAAATCAATGGAAAGCATTTAAAAAATAAAATGCACAAAATGCTTTCAACCATTTTTTAACAATGTACCCGACCTTCGTACTTTCTAGCATTTTAAAAAACTAAAAGAAAAATGTGTGTTTCTCTTAAACTTCATTAGGCGATTTCCTGCCAAAACAGAATATTTTTTCAATCGACAGTTAAGATGATAATCTAACTAGAAAAATTCACATCCTGTCCTTCAAGTGCTGGTTACGTCAAAGAATTCACAGCTTAAATGTTATCCAAACAACATGCCCATAAGCTTATTTAGAAATATATGCCTTAAAATATCAAAAATTGATCGTGTGAAAAGCGCTTTATAGCTATTTTGAGCCTTTAAGAGTTCTTATCAGAAAGGTTTATAGCCCAAAACTCGCATAAAGCTCCAACTAAGTAATCTTGCTCAATAAATTTTTTGGTAAATCTCCTCAGCTTTTTAAGACTTTTACAACTGTTTAAATAGATTTATCAAAGGAAATAACAGATTTTGAGTTCATGATATCGTATAGCTATTTTTTCTCCTTCTTTTAGAGATATAATGTTTTTCAAAAAATGTTTTTTTTTTAAATTTGCATCTTTGTGTACCATATCTGAGTAACAATTTTTTTAAAAACCACTATGAATTAAAATAATTCGAAATATTCTGCTTGGTTGAACATAGAATAAACATTTATGGGGTTCACTAACACAATAAAATGTTAAAACAGTTTATTTCTATGAAGATGAGAAATGGATACTGATAAAAGAAAACAAAGGCAAATTCTAATGTTAAAAGTACCTTAAATTATACAAAAATTCTTTTAAAACCTAGAATTAAGGATTATTTATTCCATCGAACTTCTGTGGCATATTGATCTTATACCAAATAAAACACAAGCTTTTCAAGTGTATATTGGCACAATATAAGTAAAGGCATGCAAGTCTAATATTTGACGGAATTCAACATTTTGTTACATTCTCATAAAATGCGTTTTTTTAAAAAAAACTTTGAATTTTCAAAAATGCTTTGTTCAAAAGAAAATATAGAACATTAATTCACAAAGAATGAATATAAGGCATTTTGTTCTCTCGTAAACTCTTTAAATATCAAAAACTTATCGAAAATGAAAGGATGTGAACAGTTATGTAATGGTATTCGACACTGCAGATATTAATCGTTTACTTCAAGGTTAATTCTTGAGTAACTTAATTGCTTTGATGTTACCCTGTGTATTTTTTATAATTATAATCCTTAAAGTTTAACGTATGCTAAAATTATCAATGATAATTTCAAATGTTACTTGTTTGTTTTTCAAAAATCTGTTCATAATCCTTCCTTCATCCTATTCTGAAATGTAACTTTAAATTTTATTATAATAATCTGAAAAAATTCATAATGCGTTAAAACGTGTGATTTTTAGTTTAGTTTCTAAAATTTAATATCTCAAATACTTTTTAAACTATTCAATTGGAGCATTCGTTTTTATAGCTATTTACTTATTTGCCAATGCATTTTATATAAATTAGGATAGTAATGCAAATTCAAAATCGCATGACATTACGGATAGAATTTCTGAAATCGGTTCATATATTTTTTGAGTTCATCAAAATAAGAACTATAAATCAGGTGCTTCATTTTTTGTTTTTCATATACGAAGCAATATTTAACATTATATTTTTGCATATCACATATAGCGCAGTATTATTTCGTTTATTCTTCTTGCTCTTATTTATTGAATTGTTTTCCTGTATAACAAATTGGTTTCTTCTTATTTGTGTGGTGCGTGCTTTCGTCGTTCATTCTCTTTTTATTCATATAGAATGCATTTTCTTTCGTTCAATTTTACATGCCATGTTATGATTTTTTAATAAGTCTACCTACTTCAGAACCAAACCATATGGGAACTATATGAATTCCAGAAACGAAGATGAGGTGTGGTCTTAAAATGGTATTATTTTTATTGTTTTGTAATACTCTTATAAGCACTTTAACTCCTGCTTTGCAGGTATAAATGCCATATTGTTACTTTTCTTTAACCCTTCACAATTTAACGAAAATATTTGGGACAGTATATTTTTTCAAATTCAATTGTGAATATAGCATACAGTAAGTCCGAAAAAAGAGCATCAATAAAATAAAAAGCCTTTAAAAATTAAGGTCTTCAGAAATTCCTAGTCAAACCGTACTGGGAGCTGTTTATTATTGCAGAAGAAAGTGCAGACTAAAAAACATTTTCCAAGTACCTAATCATATACATTGATTTGAATGGTATATTAAGAATTTTTGTTTATCTTCATATCACTATATATTCTAAATGTTAACGATCCTTAGAGTATAAACTTTTTATTTTCCAATTCCTATTTTATTTATTACTAGCCGATGACCGCGACTTCGTCCGCGTAGTAACACATAATTGCTACCATTTGTCCTTTCACTGTCTTGAAGATATTAATGGTTCAGTACTTCCCTGTATACAGGATTCTCGTTTTTTTTCTTCTGATTTTGAAGACGAGAATTTGCGAAAAAAAATACTGAAATTATCCCAGTTAATCATTATGTAAAACATAAAAAATTAAAAACAAAGGAATTCGTATAGAAAAATAGAATTGGTATAGAAAGTATTCGTAAAAGACAAAAACCCTCACGTTAGAACAATAAAAGCATTATTAGAAATTTGTTCGAAAATATTTTGAAAAATAATTAAAACTCAACAGAATGTCACATGTAAATGAAATTGATGTCATTGAAAAGCTCATTGTTTGAACTTTAAGATGATATTTAAATGGTGTTTGAGCGATAAATTGATCCGAAGTTATTGCGGAAACACCTTAAAAATTAGGGTAATTTCTAATTAATTAAAATTCTAATTAAAATTTGGGAAATACATACTTAGTGAGCACGTACTACCCAAGAAGCAAGCACTTGGTAAATTTCAAGTTTGTGGTCCTAGTGGTTTGAGAGATTTCGTGAGAGGCAGTGAATGACTTTCTCTTATATATATAGAGAGAGAGAGATTAAGATTACTATTGAATAAATGTAAGACAATACTAACAATTATAATGCATGCTTATTGATCAAACGAGTAAATTCATTGAGCAAAAATATAAATCCTGCGAGTTTTATATTTGCAAAGGAATTTCAGTGTAAATACGATTTCGTAATAAAATTGATTCTGAATAACATAGTACTGAAAATTCCCAAATGATTTTATTGAAAGGAGCTATCTTTTTTTATAAAACTTACTGGTATTTTGAAAAATTGGAAGATTTATGGATGATATATTTAACAATTTAACAGAACTATTTAAAGATTTTCAAAACACTTTTATTGTATGTCTTTGTATTCTCTAAATAAATAAAAAAGAGACAACTTTGATTTTTCTTCAAATAAAGTTATAAATTTAATAAAAACAATTTTTAAAAACGCACTTTTATAGTGTACTGAAAGTATATATATATATATTTTATTTTTCTCAAATTCACTTCCAGGCTCCACTCGTATGAAATCAAATTTCTTAAATTAGTATATTAACTTATAATTATAAATGGGATCAAACTCCGAGAATATTAAAATAGTGTATAATTTTCGAGAAGACACAAGAATACAAAATTCTAAACCTCGTACGTACCGGAAAATGAGTAAGAAATCGATTCAAATATTTCATCTTCACAAAAATAAAACAAGTGGAATTGAATAAAAATCTGTAAAAGCAAAACATTCTTTTTAAATATTAACTAATAAGCCTTTTAACCTTTTCTGAGTTGGAAACAGAGATATTTAATACGAGAAACACAAAGTTATTCTTTTGAAGAGTGTATTTTCTGCTCGGCTTTAGAGATGTTTACTTGATGTATCTAGCACGTGTTTGACAGTAAATAAGCTTATGTTTCTTCCGTCACGACCATGGCTCTTAAAATGACTTTTCTCTAAAGAGTTGTATGTTGGACCAGTAAATGAGAAGAGGTTCCTGGCTTCATTTATATTTATCTCCTTCAGAATCTCTTTCCGCTTCTAGATTGCTATTCGACCGCCGTCTTCAGGCAAGAGCTCGACTTCTAAACTCACTGATTTGAAACGAAGGGAAACAGATCTAAAAATAGAAGCCCGTTCCATGATTTTGACTCTGAAAAGGAAGCAACGAAATAAAAACAAATTTAAAAAAGCGAGATGCAAATGAAATGTCAAATGCAGACATGAATTTAGTTCTAAGGGTTTGTAGTATGTGTTTACCTAGCAAACTAAACATTTATTTCAGTTTTAGCAGACTTTTGGGCTTTCAATTTGGAGGAAGCATGTATAATGAGTTATTGTAGAAGAAACGAAAAATGGGGAACAGATTTGCCCAAAAAGCAAATATATAAAGTTTAGGCATAAACTGCATTGATGAAATACGTTATAAATTAATTCTTACTGATGAATAAATATTTTTTAATTTTAACTGTATTATTTCTAGTAAAGCTAAAAAATATATAATTTATTTCTCATTAATTGTTTTAAGTTGTAATCTGTAAGAAACTATTAACTTCTTTTAAATCAAACATTCTTAATCAATATAACCTTCTTTCTGTCGCTTAAATTATTATATATAAGTTATACAAATGAACATAGGTATTAATTTAAAGAAAAAATTTCTCATAATAGTTATCACATTTGTTTTTGTTCTTTTACTTTTGCCTTCTACATCACTAATTATAATCCACCATGCTTAGTTACATCATACACGAATATATGCACCTGCTTTAAGTTGCACATGCCTATCGATCAGTATTGTTGAGCAAAACTCAGCAATTTAATCCTTAGTAACATTTATTTCTTCAAGGATTTAAATAAATTTTATTTTTGCATGAAATTAACAGAGATAATAAATCTCCTAAATCAAACAAAAGAATAACTTTAACACCTTAATTAGAATAGTTGTAATTGTTCACAAAATAATGTATATCTCAAATTAAACCCATTTAATTGGAAATATCAACAAAAATTGTATTTCTTTTAAAATCAGAATATATTTAAAATAAGATGCTTTTTTACTGAAAAATATATAAAAATATGAATAAGAAGACAATATACAAAATGCTATTGTTTTCCGATACCTTATATATTTACGAAATGATGCTGCAGTACAGGTATAGAATGTCAAAACTCCAGTGAAAAACAAGCGAATGAAACTATATGTGGTTACAACAATAAGAAATATATCATATATATATGTATAGCAACAAAGTAAAAAAATCTTGAGTTTTCTTTTCTGCACTTAGGAACATATGGTAAAAGCTTATATATTTTGCAGGTAAGAAATATAAAACATTGGACCCTATTTGATAGATTATATTACATATTTCACAAATAATCCTAACTGAACATAGAAGTATACATTTCTATTTTATAGGCACAACCAGTTTTATTTTCAAACTTCTTTAAGATATCCTTTCCTTTGAAAGGTTTTTTTGGTAGTATTAGAAATATTGTGGACAAGATATTTTATGAAACTTGTAGCTAAATCGAAAGGTGGGAGAGATTTTTATTTTATTTTACTTATTTTATTATTTTTAACTATTAGTGTAACGATCCCATTGGACGATTGCAGCGCCACCTCTCTTGCTGAATATTTTTACCATGATATTCATTAGTTGGACGATGGACATTTCCCTGTCTGGGATTGAGTTATTGCCCCCCGTTTGTAACATTAATTATAACTATTTTCATTTACTGTAAATATTAATTTTGTGTAATGTGAAGTGTCTTTTGTGTAGTGACTGTTTATTTGTTAATTAAAAAATAGTTTAAAAGTAACTTTGTTTTCCCCAAATTAATTTTGTCTTTGTTTATTTATTTTCTTTTAGAGCTAGCCGCAATTTTTAAATAGTTGCTACATTAGTTATTTTATTATTTGTCAAATATTATTTATTTTATTATTTTTTAACTATTATTTTATTATTTTTTAACTATTATTTTATTATTTTTAACTATTATTTATGTTTTTATTTTACTTTAATTTTTCTTATTTATTTATTTTGTCAACGTATTGTGCAGCAAATCTTTTATGACAAATAAAAAAATTGACATACCAGCTGGACGTACAAAATTCATGACTTTTAGTGAAACCGTCTCTACAATCGCTCCAATATTAGGTATTTATTTTTAGTAACTTTAAAAATACACCAAAAATGCAAAAACACTAAATAAGTGATTAATCCTAAAATCGTGGAACTGAAAATATTTTTCGCTGGTTTGCGATGTATTAGCTAAAACCGTAATAAAACTTCCCTTTATCTAATTTTGTAGTGTTCCTGTTTGAGAAATTGATGTGTGCTAAAAAAACTAATTGCATTTAAAATAATACTCTAATTACTATTTTACTTATTTCAAAGTATATCTATTCCTAGTCTGCTACTGTTTTGAAAAATAGGTCACATTATTTTCAGAAAGTTCCAATCAGGGATATCCCATTTTTTGAGTGCTCGGAGGTAGATAAATCTATTTTTGATGTTCTAGAGGAAAATATCCCATTACTCCACACATCATTTTCGTAATATTAATTGAACATTAACCCCTTAACTGATTTGCCTGTACGTCGTACGTGCATCGATTTCTTGCAATTTTAAACTTATACGTTAAAACAAAGTCATTTTCGGACATTATAATTAAATACAAAAATTATCTCGAATCCATAAACATTTCAACTATCTTTTGGGTTCTCAACTGAACTAAAATGACAAAACATTCTCAAAACAGAAGGTTTCAGCTAATTAGATAGTACAGAAAAGAAAACAATTAAGAGGTAATTACATACTTTGACTCCATGATACGGGCACCAGCTATTTCAATATTAAAATAATTCATGTCCATGATGTTAATAAAGAGAAATTTCTAACATTTTTGCCATCCTATTGTTTTCGAAGATATAAATACGAATTAGGGGAAGTTTTTTAATTGTGAAAGAGTTAAAAATACAAAAGTAATAACAAACAACGATGAGAAATTAGAATCTGGTGGATGACGTCATCAGAGGCCATTCATCCATGCAGATTCAAAATCAGCATAGGTTTTCTGTAGAGGAAAAAGACTCTGAGGTCTAAATTTAATAAGAATTTTCCTCTAAGGCACGAACCTACTCTGTAATAAATTGGAAAGAAAAACATTTATCCACAAAGAAGAAATTCAAAACAATCTTTTAAACAAAGTCTGAAAAGAAGGGCTGAAAATCTCAGACCTCTTATTTAAGATGTGGAATGGAAGAAAAGAAAGAAAGCCGTTACAAAAGTCAACTATGTATATAGGTGTGCGCACCTATCTCCATATAGTGAGGGATACACTAACTAAAAACTCAATAATTTTTGTAGATTTTTTTTAAAAATTATAGTTTTTATTTTGTTTTTTAGTGTTTTTTAAAATTTTTTATTTGTTTTTGTGTATTTTTATAATTTTTATCTTTATTCTATTATTGTATTATTTTTATAAATTCAGAGAAATTTTCAGGGGAGCTTTTACAAAAGTGTCGGAAGGTGTGGTATGAATATACGATTATTGTTTTCGACATATTTGAAATTTTACAATATCTCTATTTTAGTCTAATTTCTGTATTTGCTATCGGTTTGAATTTCCACATTTAACAACACAGGGATTCTTGATAACGTTGAAATAAACCCACATACGAAGCAAGTTAAGCTTCTTACGATGTATTTAAGTGAACGCACCAAGGGTGCTCGGTGAAGTATGAAAGAGAAACGGATGAAAGTCAGAAGACTGTCATTTACATTTTTAAAAAACATTCGTCTTTCTCTTTTGTAAAAAGAAAAAAAAGTTGTTTTCAAATTATTTTTCTTTTCATTTTTCCCCTTTTGAGTAAATATTTTTTTGTTCCCCTGTGTTATTCAGATGGAAGAAATGTTATATTTATCCTAGTGTTTAGGCAAACATTGATTTTGTGATTAAGATGACGTTTTGAAATATTTAGAAGGAATGTTTTATCTTTTTTGTTCCAAATTTTACGAAAATGAATCCAGTCATGGTAAAGAGTATTAAATTCTAAAATAATGACATCCAAAGTCGAAAATGTCGGTTCAGCCTAATAGTTGAATTTTGAATGATTTATGAGGGTATCGGTGCATTCTGTCATGAGAGTATGCAGAATAATTTTCGTGGGAAACTATTCAGTTTAGGTAAATTATGCGTACATGGTTGTTGTGGGGAGAAAATGCTGATTACCAAAATTTTCGGTAGGTTAAGCTAAGGGTTATAAAAGTTTCCAGGGAAAAGTTGATGCCATTTTACTTACGTGAACGTTTATTTACGATACGGTAATACGTGTTATCTTCTCTTAAAATGCTTCATATTATCAACTACCTGATTACATTTTGAAGAACAGTGAATTAAGCAAATTTTACGAACAAAAGAGAAATATCATTTAAGTTCATAAGAAAGCTTTGAAAACGCTTTCCAGTTTAAATTATTAATAAAAAACTTAAAAATGCATCATCTTACATGCAAACTCATAAATTGTAGTGTTTCATGTAGCTGGATTTCTAAAAAAGGAGCAATCATCACTAATTTAATTTACTGTAGTTTTTTATGCATTGCTTCTGGTTTGTATTTATGTTTAGAATCAGAGAATTAAGAACTAATCAAATATAAAATCAGATATTGAAACACAATTTCAATTCCAAAAGTAGAATACGCCCTTTAAAATAAAAGTACTTAGTATAGTATTGATATGCAAAATGCTGTTCTCTATTCCATATAAACAATAACACCCTCAAAATTATGCAAAATAAAATCGTTAAAAAATTTTAAAAAACCCATAAGTTTACAATTTCTAGAGATACAGATTATACTAGCATATCACATAAACATTATTAAACAGCGAAACTTTGCATAAACTAAAATTAACATTGTTAAAAATAACGGTGATCAAGCACTTCATAATTAACCAAATTATATACCAGCCAAATACTTTTCTGCTAGCTTTCGTTTAAAATGTTTGTCACTTCTGCTCACGTGCAAACATATAATATTCCTTTATCGGTGTAAATTTCTCCTATGTACGTGGGCATTTCAGAAATTTGGACCAAATTTAAAAATGAATAATTCGCAAATGCAAAAAGACAGGAAGATGGTGTTGGCGCAGAAAAGATGAAAAGGAAAACGGAATGTTTCTAAATAAAATCAGAGTTTACTGGTTCCTAGTTTACAATTTAAACCACCAGGTGTTTTTGTAACTCTCGGAGCGTCTCGTAACATGAGATTGAACAATAAATGATGTACCGGCTAACAAACATTCAATGTGTCGCCCTCCATTCGAGAGTACAACTCTCAGATGCAGTGGGGAATCTAGGGGGGAGGCTATCGGGCTACAGTCCTCCCCCAGAGCCAAGCCAGAATTCTTGATTTTATTTAGCATCATTGCAACTGTTTTTTTCTTAATTTCCCTCTTTTTTAAAAATAATAAAGACGTTTCAACATTACTTTCTGGCTTGACAGGCTCGAAATTTTTTCTACTTTTGTAGTCATTCCACTTGTCATTTTGACGCTGTCGAAGACATTTTTTGGCTAGTTATTTCATTGTAATTTTTATTAAATTATCGAAAGTATTGTATTGTTTTTTTAAGATTCTTATTGTCAGGTGAGTCAAGTGTGCAAAGTTAAAGAGTTTTGGTTCACTGTAGCCTTGAGGTTTGACATTCATCACGACGATACTACGTTTTTATAACCTCAGCCCCCCCCCCCCGACCCGAATCCTAGATTCACCACTACTCAGATGAAACACCGACTCTTTTCGCAGCATTAGGCACCATTTCTGATTGTATGCCAGAACATGATCAGTAGAAATATTGCTTACTACTATGAAAAGCGTGGTCCTTTGTTTGTCAGCTTGTTCTTAAATGGTGGACGACTCATCAACTCTTTGAGGCCGGCCTCACAGAAAACGTGACCGTTATTCCCCATGCGCGTGGCTGTTCAGGGTCGGCGTACTTTTCCCAGTTAAGCCTAATTGCACTGAAGCTGTTGTCACGCCGATGTGACAGTCGGTAGCTAATAGCCACAAGAGCCAGCACGTATTAGTGACAGTCCAGAGAAAGTGTGCCAAGCAGCTGGCACGCCCGCGTCACAGTCACCCTCAAAGGGTTAAACATTTTCAAGCCTTTACTACATTTACTGCATCCTATGTAACACATCTCTCCGACAACTGCAAAACCATCTGGCGTTTCATTTGTAAACTATAGTATAAGTTAATTCTGGTTTCATGTAAAAAAGGAAGCAGTTTTCATTTTCATTCTTTCTGTTCAAAAGGCTTCTTCTATCTTCCTTCGTTTGTGAATTATTGATATTTAAAGTTGCTCCAAATTTTTGAGACACCCTGCATTGGATAACTTTCGGTATCTTTCCAATATTTCAAACCTGTAATAGTTGCTTTATAAACATATCCGTGACACGGTTTTGGAAATTTTTATGATTAAATAATTAGGATAGAATTATTATTTTTATTTAAGATGTTAGATGAATTCTTTGCTATTTCTCAAGAGTCAAGAATGGGTCGAATCAATAGTGATTCATCCTATAACGAAAGGTAAAATAAATTCACATGCTTTCAATACACAAGCATGAATCATAAAAAAATCATTTTTAAAAAACAAATGAATATAAAATCAAAATTACTTAGTGTATATAATATTATTCAGTTTGTTCTTTTTTAAAATGCTTTTGATAAATGTATTCTATTTATTCCTATTCTATCTTTTTAATTAAATTGAATGGACTTTGTGCCTGAAAACAGTCAGATTAAACTTTGGGAGAAAAAACAATAAATGCAAAAGAGAGTCAATAATCATGCTAACTTTTGCAGACATCGTGGTTTCGTTTTAAAATTCACAATTAACAGAGAAAATAATCAAATCACAGAAAGTTAATAATTCATTATGAACGGAAGTTAGTTTATTGCTAGAGCTATCTGATTAAGATTAATGTGCCGAAATGCACTATGAGATAAATGTTTTGAGCATCTAGGACAAATCCTAATTGTTCTCAACCTGATCACGCATCTGCTTGCAAATTAATTATCAGGAATCACGGAACAGAGGTATTAAACGCGTTCAGACATAATATTATCCGTGGAATCGCACCATAATGTAGACAATGACTGATTCTATCGAGCATGATGTGCAATCAGAAACTAAGTCTTTGGAATTGTCTCGAACTTAGACATCATCAGCATAATGGACACCTATATATCATGCGACGACAGTCGATATTCTTATATCATAAAATTAAGAGCTTCTATATTAGCTTCGTAATGAACATAATGGGTTTCAAGAAATTATTATAATGAGAAATTACGAAAGAAGTATTATTTGCAAACAGGAATGTGTTAAGTCTGTGACACTTGTAATTGATATATAAATGCACATACGCAGCTCTTTTCTTTAATTTGTATCCAATTCCACTCTTACTTTTCTTGATGTTTCAAAATATTCTATTTCAAAACATTAAATTTCATTTAATGCAAATCAAATATTTTATGAGATCACATGATGCCTTGAAAAGTCTCATAACAGTGAAATATATTTCTAAAAATTTGATATTACTACTTAATATTTAAAATTAATCACAAGAAAATTTAATGCGCACATATATACTCTCTTAAGTTTTTTAGTATAGTTGATAGTGTTGTTGCAATTGTTGCTGTCAACCAATGCTAAAAAGCTGCAGAAAATAAGACTTCAGATAAAATATAATTTATCTGAAATTGATTTTCTTTGTGTTTTATGGGTTAAATAGGCTAGTATGTTTTCGATAATTTTAATTTTTTTTATATAGGTGCTGATTATCATGCCATTAATAAAAAAAATTAATCAATCATTTCTTTGGGAATTAAACTTTCATTAAATAGTTCTGATTTTTTTTATTTAAAAAAATTGAAACATAATTGTAAACATTGTGAGGAAAACCTTTGAAAAAATGCCATAGTAATTCTTAACGACAAAATGTCTGGAGTTCGTTGAGTTTTAATGGATGCCCGCAATTTAATCATCAACTAATCCGCTGCTTTCATTCTTCCTGTGTCACTCTAAAACACGCTCTTCATGAAATTCCTCACCCACAACTTTTTACTTTCTTGAAAATGATTGTTTTTTACTATTTTATTTGAATACTTTACCATTTTTTAAAGAAATTTTATCCTTGTTCCTTGTTTTTGTAGATATCACAAATTGACAAGTCCTGGCGTGTGACAGCTTTTTTAACTCCTAAACTAGGACTTTATCCACACCATATGTTTGTCGCAACATAATAAATGATGGGTTTTGCGCCATTAAACTCTATCAAATCATCAAATCAAATCGTTGAGTTTCAAATAGAAAATATTAAAATCGCACAATACTTTCTTAAGTCTACTTTACTTAACTTAACTACTTACTTAAATCGGTTCAAAATTACAAGGTCCATTCTAAAATAGGCATCGTGTGGCTTCAAAACTGGACATTAGCACTTTGCCTGCTGCTTACGCCATTTAACTCACGTCTGTTATTCACACCTAGTATCTAAATAGGTGACTCATTCTCTACTATAATTAAGAGATAGGAACTAGCGGGGTATCTAATTGCATAGAAGATCCAAATCATGTTATTACCGAGAACTTTTGCTAACTACATGACTAAAAATGAACTAAATATTTAAGTCTACGTGTATACTAGTACATACTTTTTAATTTGTCTTTTCTGTAATCTTCAAATATTTTTTACGCTAACGTTATAAATTATTACAAAATACAATTTCTTTTCATTTTCAAGATATCTATATTTCTTTTCTAAATTATCCACTCATTATTTTCTACCAAATATCACTTAAATCGTGTTTTGAAACACGTTTGCTTAAAACCAACACTCTTTCTATTCTTTTTTTTTTGCGTCTTCTGATTAAAACATGATATGTCTCCTGAGATTGTCAGTGGTTCCTTGGCAAACAATAATATAATATTCTAATTAGGGTCTTCAGTATTCGTTGCAAACCAAAGATAATCATTCTTCATGAAATCTTGTGGTTGACGCTGCTCTTTTCATCAAAGCAGTTTCTCAACAGCATTAATGTTTAGCAACGGAAGTCATCGCATATTTTCCCTGCATTTCCCACCCATTAAGATAGGTTGTCACTTATTAAATGCAGGGTTGGAGCACCTGCGGCTCGCAAATTATACCCAATTTAATTTAAGCGGAAGACATCAGCAATAAATCTTGGCTTACTGCTCCCGGTCCCACTCGAGGAAATGTGCAATATTTTCAGGAATTCGCGAACTTATTTTAGTCACTCGTTGGAGCGAAGAGAGCCATGTTGCAAATCGGATATTCTAGGCCGTTTCTCCTAACATAGTATTTTTCAGTGTGAAAAAGCAGCTCTTTCTGTGCGTCTCATTCTCGTTAGAATATTAATCTAAATTCGAAATCGAAAATATAAGATGTTCAGCAGTTTTTTTTAAAAATTGAGACATTTTCATCTCTGCGAATTCTTCTAGAAAATAGACTATCCCTATCTCAGCTCACTTAGAAAATCACAACATTCTCACAAACACAACTTTCGTTTGGAGACTGTTTATTACAAACTACTATATCAAAATTTAATGTCAGAATTTTTCGAACGAGAACAGAATTTTTAATTCCTGTTCGAAGAATTTAAAAAATATTTTTTTAAGTGAATGCCAATTTGAAAATTTTTTTATAGAACGGCATAGATTTATTTGTCATAAATACATCGAAAAAGATGCGTCTTTTTCTGTAAGGACCTCAAAACATTTTCATACTTTATATTCTTAATTTCATGTTACTTTTTTGCCTTTAAGATACATAGTTAACTCATATACATATGTTAATTAAGCGAATTGTATCTTGGGTCAGGAAAAAGCATTTTTAGAAAAGTATCTTCTTTTATTTCAAATAAATATCATATTCGCATCTTAAACTCCACTTTTTCAAGGAAGCTAAATATCACTGGTGCAAGTAATTGTTTGCGTTCTAGCCTTTTTTGTGTGCACATTTTCATTGCTTCTTGTTCTACTATTTAAAGCTACATTTACGAGATCGTTTAATAACATGTTGACTTGAATATATATAAGTTTCAAGAAATAAGCTGATTAGTAAAAAGTAAGATGAAAAGGGAATTTTTTTTATTTGAAAATATTGATTGACTCATGAAACTAACAATTACAAAAATTCTGAAAGAAATTGGTAACTTTTGAAACCTAACAAGTAATGCTGTTTCCCAAACAAATATAAAAGAAAAATTAGCTCTTTAATTTTTTGACACTGCTTTTTAGTTAGAAAAATATTTTTGTGTATGGAAGTGGAATATAAAAAAAAATGCAACAATGCTTCAAAATAATTTTTATTTCATTTTGTCAAGATCTGATTAATTAGACTTGGAAAGTGTTCCAGACTTTGCAGCAATTTGCTTACCATCTTAATTAACTTCTGTCAAAAAATTAATTAATTTAATGAACTGATGCTAAATACAAAGGACCACTTTAAAAAACAAAATATTTTTTAATTAAGTAATTTCTCCGGCAGAATAAAGTTCGATAATTCGTAAACAAAAATTTTAGTTTATCAAAGCTGAGAGAAAATACAAAATGTAATTAATATACAGTTATTACTTTAATTTCGGAAACAATCTCAGAAATAGTAAAATCTCATTCCAAAAAAATAAATATGGTGAAAAATTTGATTGCTTTATTACTCTCTCTCTCTCTCTTGATCTGATAAAGAAATACGAAATCTCAAATAGCAGACGAAATAAATTCGCGCTCATGTGGTACATATCAAATATACTTCTGCAATTTAATTTGAAATCCACGGCGCGTCTTGCTGGAGTAAAAAGACGACATAAGCCCAATTTGATGTTAGCGGAGTTTCGCTATCGTGAGAGTCACATATCTGCCGTAAGTAGAATAAACAGATAAGGTGACAAGAATAATGTCCCAAATGTATACCATACATTTGGGACATTCAATCAATAGATAGCATTTCTTACAAAACTTCAATACATCATTTACCACAAAAACCACGATAGAATCTCTTTGGGAAATAAATAGCAAATCAAAATGAGACCAAAATGGTCAGATGGTTAAATACCAATCATTCTGTAGCCCCTCAATAGATTTTCAACGACTATTCCAAATAAGTAGTTTCACAAAAGCTGTGGTCACAAAATAAATTTTACCACCAATTAAATTATATTTTAAAATGATTAATTACTAACTCACTGTAGAAGATATGTGTATATAGAAAATATATGAATATAATGCATCGATTTTCGATATAGGAATTAATATGTCATTGTTATGAATTTAAACTATATAATTTCTAAAAGAGCGGCTAATTTTCAGTACAATGACAAAAAGAGGCAGAAGATCTGATCAATGATAGGAAAAAAGGAAAAATTAAATTTTGATAAATCAAAGTAAGTAATAGACCTTTCATAAAATTGACAAGCTTTAGAGGTATTTACAGTGTCTCATCCGACTGACCTTGACTGAGTTATGTGCTGCATTTAATGGCGCATTCACTGTCACTTTAATTGCAATTAACAGTCCATTACCGAAGCCATTAATTTATGTCCTATTCCAAGCCGGATGTAACTTGCGGAATCATTACGCTGTTTTATCTTGTTTGACAGCTGGATATCAAAATGGGAGAAAGCGAGGATCTTTTTACTGCATACAGGACGGTTCCAATGAATTTAAAAGTGGAAATTATAGTTCGTCAGTTGCATCAACTCGTTTTTCGGGCAGGATGGAGGCAACTAAAATGATTGTTTACATGCCATTTCAAATATCTACGTGGATTTGAAAATAAATATTAAAGTTCTGTTCATAACTGCGTCCCCGATATACAGAAATTTATTGATATCTATTGCAAATAGCACAAAGTTTCAGAGTGTATTGTTATGAATGTTATTTGCTGTGGTAAACACTAAGAATGAGATATAAATAATAGTGCTCAGTGTGAAGCTTCTATCAAACTATACTATCGTTTACCTTCTGTATTAAATACTTCAGATTTCTATTGGCTCATTTCAAATTCATTTATGGGTGTTTTTCTTTTGCAGGGTCGTTTTCATTGCATACTGATGTTACATAGATTATTGTTATTACTAAGATAATTCATTTAATGTATTCAAATAATAATATTCTGCTTATATTTCATAAAAAAATTACAGATTCAGTTTCAAACTTTATTGGGTACCCAGCTAAAAAAGTCTGCGTAAAATCTGCAGAAAAAAATTTTTTTAAATTTTTTTAAGATTTCTGTAGATGTTCTGACGACAGAAAAATCTTCATTTTTTCTTCAATTTAAATGTAAAAAAATGTAAAATTTTCAGTGTAAAAAAATTTCTTATTATATTTTTCTCTAAATATTCTGCAGATTTTTGTAAGACAGGAGAAAACGTGTTCCAAATACCTTCACATTCTCTGCAGTTTTTTTAAAAGATTTTTTTGCAGATTTTTTTAGCTGGGTAGTTCCGCATAGATCAACTCGCTCTCAAGACATTTTCAGAACTTTCTGTTGCGTACTAATATATTGTTTCAAATTGTGTATTGTGACAAATAAATGCATTTTTTCCCATACAGTATTTCGATTTGAGAAATGCTTAGTTAGTGAGTGAAAAGTGCGACTACGTAAATTTTAATTTCGAAAACTGTAGGAAAGATACTGTCAATCTGTAGTAAAAAATATTTATAAATAATGTTTCTCAGTTTTATTTCTTTCGAAAAAAATTGTCCTTGGATTTCTTTTAAAAAGCTACTGTAATTTTTCCCACCAGAAACGAATTAACCTTCCTAATCTGCAGTAAGTATAACAATAAAAATGTAAAATAGTGATACACAAAATAATTTAACATAATCTGCTTTTATGCAATCATTTCATAGTGTATTTTGATAAAAAGAAAAGAAATACGCAAATAAATAAGAAAACACAAAATTAGTTAGAAAAAGGGAAAATAAATGCCAAATCAAAAATAATGGATTGACTTTTTTTTAATTCTACTAAATTCATTGACATTATTTTCGAAATTTTGTTTGCTAACAGTCCAGTCATAAATTCCAATTATCTTAAGAAAATAACATAAGCCAGGAAAACACATTTGTTCAGTTATAGCCTTATCTTATTTTCGATGGCATTTGGATTAACTTTATGATTCTTGAGAAGATTTTGGTAGTATATTAAAGAAACAGGAAACGATAGTAAATCATGATGATAAGAAGCAAATTGTGTGGGAAGCAAATCTGTGAGAAAATATAGTAGAGCTGCTTCCTCCTGCTAACTCCTGTAAATCGAACTTCAACTGACTTTAAACAAATTCTGAAGTCTAGAAATAATTCATTTAAACATAATTCGAATTTTACTAATTTCTGTGTAATACATGTACGAAATTCCGTTTAGTTTATTATTTTTTTTTATTTGACTTGGATAATGTTGGGAAATGTACAACACAGAGATACGAGCTTAAAATAATTCAACGTGAAATTTTAATAATAACTTGAGAAAGCGCGATTAAATCTGAAATTCTTAGAGTATACGTTATGCAAATATATGTATCCGTGTTTAGAAAATAAGACTTCATTCTATAACAGTAAAAAACTGCAGATGGACTCCGGAGACCCTTAAAAAAAGAAATAACTATTAATTTAAACCCCTTGAAGGTAACACTCGGATAAAAAGGATGTATTGAATTCTAAATTAACTGTTATGGAACAGCTGTTCCAAGGACGTCTTGATCTTTCACTCACTTCTTAAATTACTCTTACTCGTGCAAGACACCTGCTTAAGAGAGCATAGTTTATGAAAAAGTAGCAATGCCCCTTCGTCGTCTATTTATATTTTAAATACTCATGTATTCATAGCAGCTTCTCGAATAGCTATATGAATGAATAATTGTCCAGGGTAAGAGGAAGTTTAAATAATCTGAATTGTACAAATGCAAAAAATTTCTTTGGTGAATTCTTTGCAAAAATGTTGTAAATCTATCTTAAAAATAATTAACCATGCTAAATTAAAGTCTTCACGTTAATCCGTCTCTTTTCAATCAAATAAGTGATAAAACTACGTAAAACCTTTATGATAAGGAATTTATATTGCAATTTTGAATTTAACTTCGAGAGAAAGATTTAATTACTCTTTGAACGGATTTATACTAAGAGACGGCATAAACATGTTATACTTTATTTCTCTAGCAATAAAACAAAAATATCAGTAAAAGAAGGTGGAAATTTTATCCGGGAATAGGATAAGAATATTTTCAATGTAATTTACATCAGACTCCAGAAATAAAGTATATTCCTGTAAAAGAAGTGGGTTTTCTGTGATTAGCTTCAAATTTTATTAAAAATCGGAATATTTTTATATTTTTGAAAAATGAAACGTAAAAAAAGTTATTGAATGAGTAATAAATGTGCGCGAATGGTTAATGAAGTCTTATATAATCCTAAAAATTCAGACGAAAAACAGCAAAATCTTTTTATAGAGTTATTGATATTTTAATGAAAATGATGACACAAACATATTTACATACCTTTCATTTCAGATGAGTTAAATGCAAACATAATTTGAAAATTTAGTTAACGGAGTAAACTGTGCAGTGATTATATGTCAAATGCAATAATTGAATGACTTATAGTGGATCCCTGAATGGAGGATTCCTAAACTTCTCAGGAAATATCATCAATATTTATCATCGAATGAAGAATAAAGATAACGGTCAACGTGAAGAAAATAAAGCAAATAAATAATATTTCTACTTGTATAAAGGGGAATTCGTGCAACCCATCAATTTTCGCCGCTCTCCATGATTATTTTGGTTGTAGTTTCATCTTTACCCATCGGTTTATAATGATGCCGAGTTCCGTTGCTAAGAGGAAGATGAACTAGTGATAATTCTTACCCAAATGTTGGTATAACTTTTCAATTTTTGCCTAGTTATATTTCAATTTATTTTAGATTGCTCTATGATAAATTTTCATAAATGCTATTGGCGTGATAACATAAAATAATAATCAGTTTAAAAAAGTGCTTCACATCCTATTTCGCTTAAGAGTTTTTTTTTTTGCTTTACTTTAAAGGCCATGATCCTTACAAATATAAATTAATAACTATGGATGACAAATATATGCTATGTCATAAACAATAGCAGACCTGAAGTCTTAAAATGGATATTGATAATTGCCGTAAGAACTGTACCGTTTGATAGGAGTTTTAATGTAATTTCTGTTAGTAAAAATATCAGAACAGCACAAAATTAAACTGTCTATTTTTTTCTTTGATTATTATGTATCGATGATTCAGGATTTTCATTCAATTAACATTGAACATATATTTAAGAGCGAAACACAGGACGAAACCTCATAGAAAGTTCCTTTACTTCTACAGCAAATTTAAACTTTATGCAAAAATTGAAGAGCAACTAACATTCTTTAGTTGAATTGTATCTATTTACATGTAAACAGAACCTTAATAATTTGCATAGATGGAAAATTTATAACTTTTATTTTTTATTTTATTTAGTATTCATTTTTTAAATTTCTAAGAAATTTGAATATTATTCATATGTAAAATATCGTAATAACTTAATACTGTTAAATAAGATTCTTTGAATAAAACAGAAAATAGTCTACTAAACCAAAAAAGATGTTTTAAAATTTTCTTCAAGTATTCTTTTCTAATAGACAAACTAACCCTGAAAAGTAATATCAATTTTATTTTCAATAATCAGATAAAGATCTCAAAGTTTATCAAAGAATTTTAGTTTTACGCTTCATAAATAAAACCTAGACAGTCTTATGCACGAATATTTCAATCCGTTGCGCTGTCTACATGTAATTAATTTTTAAAAATACACTTTTCCTTCTGTACAACTATCCATGTTTCTTTAATTTATACTCACTGTACTTCTCATACTAACTGGGACATTTCTTGGAACAATTTTTTAATGATGCCGGAGGTGAACTGCTGAAATTTGGAGTGTTTTTATTTATTCCTGGCGAATATCCATGTCCTTGATTCATTAGCAACGCTTTGACTCTCCTAGTTTTCTTTACTGGAATTTTTCAAACGTCTAATTAGCATATATGAAACAATAAAAAAATGACTCAAAAAGTTTCTGATAACATGTATTCACATTAATAAATGCTCGTACCAAAAATTTAATAACAATAATTTTCTAAATATTTACAAAATCTGTCAGTCACAGAGTTTCAAAATTTGGGTGTAGTGCATTAATTCGATGAAACAACAGTTAAGTAGACTAAAATACCAGCTAATAATTCTCTAATGTAGTCCATTTTCCACGAACTGAAAAACAAAGGAGAAATCTAGAAATTAGGAACTCATGAAAATTATCGCGAAATCTTGTTAAGTATCGAAAAATCTACAGAAACATCTTTTGTTTCTATACGTGTAATTTAATATTAAAATGGATTTCCTTTCAAAAGTGAAAGTAAGTAATAAGTTTCACTACCCTTTATTTGAATATTTCAATACTTTAGTTTACACTTTAAAACAATATTCCAATGCCTATTTGAAATAAAATAAATTACTTTCATTTTAAAAAAGAAGAATTTATAATTTTAATTTTCTTGTTGGACATGGATCTATAGAATCCCTTAAATTTCATTTTAGCCGTTCTATGGATCTTCCAGAGACTCTGACAAAAAAAATCGGTTATCGATTTCATCAGATTCGTTTGTATTTCTCTTTCAATTCATGAGATCGATTGTTTTTTCAAATAAAGCAAGTCAAACAAAGATAATTTGAATCTTTAGCGGTAATATTAATGAAAACATTTTTTGCAATTTAAAATGGTTTTTGTTGGTATCACTTTAATATTCAAATTACAGTACAAGGGACTATTACGGTTGAAATGATTTAATTAAATTGAAAATTAGAGGAAGAAATGAATGCTGATTAAATAAGATTTTCTAAATTAAATAAAACAATAATAAATGATTTTCCATTTTCTTTAATTATTAGTCGGCCTTTCTCGGATTGCTTATTTAGTTGTAATCTGATGAGAAATAAAAGTATCCCCATTTTTAATTATTTATTTCACATAAAGATTAATGCGGCTTTTTGTTTGTTTGTTCCTAACTAAAGTGATTTCCTCTTCGATAGTCCCATGTCCATCCAACTGGTACAGTGACTGTAATGGTTGCAAAAAACAGGGCCATCGGGCGGCGTTCTGTCCTATTCATTAGAATTTTGCATATTTAACTTCAACAAAATTTTGTATAATTAATCATGCGAGTTATTAAAAAAACTCGCATTTTTTAATTTATCAATGAAAAATAATAGCAAATATCAAGTTGAGTATAAGATGAAATTTTAAATTTAAGGCTTGGTCTTCGTTTTACTCTATTTTTGTTAGAAACCATTGGTTACATACTATGCAATATATTTAAATTTTATATAAAACATAAGGCATTTGAAATTATTTTCCGAGATAGAAATTTAAATAAATAAAGCAGCATTGAACTTTCTTAGTTTTCAATCTCCAATTTCAATGCATGGAAACATTTATACACATGAGCATGACGTATTGTAACGATTATTCAATATGACATTAAATTAATAATAAAATACTAATTTTAAGTGACTATGTTTTTAAAAGAAAAATATTTTTCAAATACTTGCTACTCAGAAAATATTTTATATAAAGAAATAATAAAACAATTTTTATGCTAAAAATTGAATTTAATCACAAAATTATAAAATTTCAGAGAAATGTCAGAAAAACTACAAAACTGCAAATGATCTGGATGCGTGGAACTTAAAAATATTTGAAAATGCAATTAAGATTATATGGGCAGAAAATGCTTGTTTTTTGTCATTAGTCCTGAACTTCTTAAATATATATATATTTTTGACATACATAAGATTATTTATGTAATTATTTGATATTAAGTTGTAGGCATGTTTAAGCCTTAATTGATAATGTTCATACTATGCTCTTTCACTAAGAAAGTAAAAATAATATGAGAAAATTTATCTTGATTTCTTCATTTAAAATGGAAATGTAATTTTTGTTAATTTAAATTTTATCTCGTGAGTATATTCCTCTATTTTTTAATTGTAACTCAGAAATTTAAATAAAATCATGACGACTGCTTTACTTTTTCAGTTATGCAAAAGTGTTTAGAAAAGTATTCAAGATTTTTTGAAGAATTGAAGAAAGGGTGAAATTCAACTCCCAATAAGATAAGATTTGAAAGAACAAACAAATCATTTTCTTATTTTATATAACTCACGTTAATAGATCCAAGTAAAAATAACAATGTTTAATTTAATGGAAATATACATATTTAAAGAATACAAAAATTCGCAGACGAAGAAATGTATTGCTCATTCTACCATAAAAAAACACATTTTCTGCCCATGAAACAAGTAGATAGGTTTTAATGTAAGTTCTACGTGTCTTTAGGTGTTTTGTTATTCTTCGATTCTGTACCTCCGTTCTCTCAATGTTCAAGGTGAAACATTGAGAGACAGGAATTAAGCACAGCTAACTTTACAACTAAAAAATTGTTCATGTCTAAATATACAGAAATTTAAAATTTATAAGATGGCTGAAATGTAACTTCAGAAACTCTGCCTCCTTCCTGTCTTCCTGTCGTGTTTGTAATCAAGTATTAGCAAGACGTTATTTGAAGTAAGTGATTATGTGGGTAAAAAACAAAGAATTTAATTCTTCAAATTATAAGCATTTGATTTCCTGCTAAACGGACGCCGGATAGAAAAGCCGGGACACGCTTTTATTTACAGTTGGTTTAATTTTGTTTTTTACTGTACAATATGTTAAAAGAGAGAAATAATAGTGAGCGCTGGTTGAAAATAGTATACCAAAAATGCAACATGGAACATTTATAAATTTTCCTTACCCAAGTGCGTTGAGTTATTTTCAGGTATACTTCTAGAACAAGAAATACAGAATTGGATAAATGTGGATTATTCTTGATTTGTCTTGATACTTATTGATATGTGATAACCACCGAGAAACATTTAAGTCGATAATCACTACTCACCCACATGGCTGTATATTAAAATTATCAGGTGAATGAATACAACATGGCAATTAAGATAAGCATTGCATTCCCAAAAATTCATCTTAGCACTTCAAACCTCAAATCTCCATCTGTCAACTTCATCTTTTTAAACTTTTCAATATAGTTACTTTATTTTATAAGTCATTCATTAAAGTTTGGTTTCAGTGAATGAGGACCACAGTAAGTCGCTAGAAAACTCAAGTTTTCAAATTTGAATTGAAATGTTTCATTTTTATAAATATTTTCTGCTCATTTTTATCAAAATTCTGTAATTTTATAACCAGAAAGTAAAATATGAATATGGGTAAAATGAATACAGTTCTTTGAATTTGAAGATAATAATTCAATAAAATACAAATGAAGAAATACAAAAATTTCAAACATTCTACTTTAAAAATACTGATTTTGACTTTGTTTATAATATTACGTTTTTAATCATTAAATTTAACTAACACTTAAAATGTTCTTCACGTGCCAAATACGTTGTGTACAATTATCTTCAAATTTCGAAACACCAAGCAATGTTTCAAAGTACTTTGAACAACAAAAGATTTATTCTCTAGATCAGTCAAAAACTGATTAATTAATTTTACGGTAGCTTTCCCTATTAAAGGCGTTAAGAATATTTTTGAAGAGTATGTTCAGCCAAGACGTTTGAATAAGTTCCTCTCTTAAAGCATCATTTGCCGCACATAAAAAGATTTCAGCTTTTATCTTTAAACGCATTTCAACTTTCTAACATAGTTGAAAAATACCTTTATTTGAATGTCTCGGTAAAAATCTTTCTTCAAATATTAAATAAAAATACTGGTATAAGGTAAGTTACAAAGGCAAAGAAATTCCGTGTGGTAATTAAATCTGAAGAACTCCTTGAATATAAATTTCTTCTCCTTACTTCTTATGCACAATACGTTTTTTTTTATTTTATATCAGAATTTCTAATAAGAGCTATCCGCATTCAAATCTAGTTTTATTTCCGTTTCATTTAATCAAAACCTTTTTGAAGTATATTCAAAATGTTAAACTTTCTTTTCGTCTCCTAAATTTAATTTCAAGACAGCATCTTAACTCCCTGGGCATTTTTTTTACCTTCACGCCACTATGGTTTTAATTAGAAACCTTGAAATTTTGAGTTTGCTTGCTTTTTAACTTGTTAAAATGTCAGCAACAAAAAACTATTCAAATTAGATGCTGAATGTTGAGTGGTTAATGAAGAATTTTTAGTCACCTGCTAACAATGAAATAAAAAATTTATGACTATTTATTTTTTCTCGCAATTTTATTAATCTGTCCTGTTTTTAAAGTCTTTGAATAGTTGTTAATAGTTTATAATGATCTTTAAACATAACATTGTCATAGAAATTATGTTTGTTCGCTAAGGTAAATGATTTATAAATTTTACTAACAAACACTGTTCAAATTAGCTGCTGAATGCTGAATAGGCAATGAAGAATTTTTAGTCACCTGCTGACAATGAAATATAAAATTTATATCTATCTATTTTTTCTCACAGTTTATTATTTTGCTCTTTTTTTTAAAGTCTTTGAATAGTTGTTAATAGTTTATAATTTTCTATAAATATACCATTGTCATCGAAATGTTATTTGTTTAGCGAAGGTAAGTGTTATTTAAATTTTATTCAAACGCATAACAGATATCAAAGGAAAATTGAATCTTCGTTAGACATTGATCCGTTCAATTTAAAAACTTCATATATTAAACAAATAGTAAAAGATTTGGAGCCTATTTTCAATCATGAAGTCGGAATTTTTTGAATGAATGCATTTTGAAATGAATAAAAATGTAAAATCTCTGCAGATAATATCTGCATATTACAGAAACAAATGCATTACAGAAGTTTCAAAATGCAAATTTTAAAAACGGTTTATAAAAAAATAGTGTTATTTTACTTACTAAATATTTTCATTTAATTTAATTACGGTATTAATGCATTTAAAGACCTATACTTTTTTATATACAATGTAAGGAATGAAGCAGCTTTTATTGCTATTTCTTTTTCATCCTTCAAACCAGTGCAAATTTATGGTAACAATGAAAAAAAATTTTAAAATTTTTTGAGGTTTCTGAGCTTTGAAAAATTTTGACAGTGCATCTTAGTGAAGAACAATATTCAGCTTTCTGGTTACAGCTCCTAGGCTCTCTCATAAATCATTTAGCTTAATACTTTTTTTTAGAATAACAAATGATGTGAATAAAAAAGGATATCTCTTAACCCTCGTATATTTATTTTCCTCGCTCATTTATTCTATTGTTATTCGTATGCTGCATATTTTCTGTATCATATAGTCGTTTAACAAGCAACACCACCTAATTAAATTTTTTGAAATTTCAAAGAGAAAGAAAATACTCGATTTTTCGCAATTAATAACGGATATTTCTGAATTTTTTTAAACATCTTATATAATCATAAGACCGCATCTTCCTACCGGATGTGAAAACAAATTCAGAAATATTCGTTATTCGTTGCGAAAAATCGAGTATTTTCTTCCTCTTTGAAATTTCAAAAAATTGGAATAGGTGGTGTTCCTTGTTAAACGACGATATCCAACAATTTTAAAATTATTTTTTAAAGTATGCAGTCAGTTTGGTTGAGTTGAGTTATCGTCCCGTTTTGCAGTCAGTTTGGTAAGGTATGCGATTTTACGTTTATACGTTTTGTTTAGCATCAAAGCTTTCATTGTGAATCAGTTTATGACATATTTTTGACAGATAAATAAATAGTAAATATTGAAAAAACCAGTTATTAGCCTGTGATTTTTTTTTTATTTTTAGTCAGTGTATCAAATTATATGATTTTATGATGAATAAATGAAAAAAAAATCTCAAACCTAATGAGAATACAAAAAAAAATCTATTAAGCATCTAAATTGTGAGCAAGATTATTTTAATCAAACAAATTAAAACAGCTTAGGAGTCGAAATTTAATGTCTTATGATATGAAAATATCCTTTAAATATCTATGAATTAAAAAAATATTTTGTAATAATATAAGACTTTCATTTTCGGTTTTAAAATTAATGTTGTATATTTGGCTTTTATTTTATGTTTGATAGTAAATATTTCACATGTTTCGTAATATTATAAAGACTATATTTGGATGAATAAAAAAAGTAAATAGCTTTTTATTCTGTCAGTTTACTAAAAAAATTAATATGTGCTTAATGATGAAATTTACTAATCACGTTGGCTATTTAATTTGATTTAAATAATATTCATTTTAATAGAATATGTTATTCAATACATGTTAACTTTAGGTAACACGCTCTAAGCGAATAAAATCTGCTCAATAAATTCTTGACGGTTGAAATAACGAGTCGATCAATATGAAAAATGTATGTTCAATTTAAAAATTAGCCCCTACTTTCGTAATTTTATAAGGAGCGTAATTACATAAATAAAAAAGAATAATTATTTTTTAATCCATTATCTATAGAAACTTGAATATGTGCTTAATGACGAAATGTGTTAATCACGTTATTGGATGCTTTTTTTTCTAAATAACCTACACATGAATAGAATGTATTATTCAATGTTTGCTGGTTTTAGATAACATGCGTCTAGATGAGAAAAACTGCTCTCATTAAAATCCTGTTCGTTGAATAATGAGTCTTTCAACATGAAAAATGTTTATTCAGGTTTAAAATAATAAGGATAAATGAACTTAACGATATTTCACTTTCACCAAATCTCTGTCAGCGAAATTAAGAAGAAATTAAAATTCTTAGAAACTCTTTTCTGAATATTAGTTTTAAAAATCGTCAAACTACACTAGAGGTATTTCAATACAAAAGTTATTCCAATCAATTTCTTACTTATTTATTTTATTTATTAATGAGAAGTAGAATGGAGCAGTGATTTCGCAACTCACTCTGATTGATTCTAATTCTTTTTCTAAGATTTTATTAATTTTTCCATTACAATGCATTTTCAAATACGCGTTTGACATTTTTAAAAATTAATTGCATCTCTACTAATTGGTGCTAGCGGCAAAAATGACTGTATAGCGTGAAGTATAATTGATTATTAAGTACTTGATCGCATAAAAGTTTAAATAACATCATTTAGTTTTAGCATTAGAGTTTTAGACATCATTTATACAGGGTGTCCAACAAAGGACTCCCTCATTTTAAAATTAAATAACTCGGCAACGGAGATCGATAGAAGAACGAAACCAGTGATATGCTTAGTCTGAAAGCCGTAAAAATCTGATACAAAAGTTTCAAAATTAGTTATAAATGTTGTCGACAGGTGGCGCTGCAGGTTGTAATAGCTATTCAGAATCCGATAAGAAATCTATGAACTGTCCTTGGCAAGCACGAAAAATGCCTAATTTGAATCGATTGTGATGTGATTGCAATGATTACTTGCAAATGACAGTTTATAGCTTTCTTCTCGAAATCTCAACTGTGATTACAACGTACAGCGCCACCTGTCGGCAACATTTATAACTAATTTTGAAACTTTTGTATCAGATTTTTACGGCTTTCAGACTAAGCATATCACTGGTTTCGTTCTTCTATCGATCTCCGTTGCCGAGTTATTTAATTTTAAAATGAGGGAGTCCTTTGTTGGACACTCTGTACAATCATCATAGAAAATTTAAACAGGTCATTTTCTTTTATTCTGCATCATCTATAAGATATTGATAGCAATGGATCCACTAAATTCCGATACATTACTGCCCATTAAAATCTAATATCTGCTTTACATACAAGAAATCCTTTCGTTGAAAAATTATTTCATTCTTCATAAACTTCAAATGCAATTTTTTAAACAAACTTTATAATACGGCATGGTTTCTAATCTATTAATAGCATTTATAAAATATTTGTTAAGTGAAGTAAGTCATCAGTATCTATCACATGTCAGTGTATTCAGTATATCAAGAGAATTATATTTTTCCGATTCATAGGTAGATTAAAAATTACAATAAAATTTTAGAATTATCAACTTTTGATTTTGAAGTAAATAAAAACTAATTAATAGCGGATAGAATCAACTAAAACTAAGCATTTCCTTGTAAGCTCATTTGGCTTCTTTACTCTCTCATTACAAATAATGAAAGAGGTAAAATGGTGAAATATGATTTATATGAACTGTTCAAAACCTATCCTTGATACTAGTGACAGATTCATCATTAGATGCCCTCTATAATGACTTTATTTAATAAATTAGGGAACATAAGGAGAAAAATTTTATTTACTGTGTTAGAAACAATTTCCACTTTGGGATTAAAAACTTGATAAGTTGGCATATTAATGGAGTGCAAATATTGCTAGTAATATTACCAGAAATAATACTGTTTATCTGATCAATCCGAAATAAATTAAAGTTTTTGTGACTTTATTATGTCTTAGAGGCACATAGTGTGTCAACTATATTCTTTTCTCACCCCTTCAATTGACTCCGATTGCTTGAACTCAGATAGCTTTAATCATAATAGCTTTATCTATATAGAGTATAATGGCTATGCATTATGCGAGGAGACCTCTTACAAAGCTACTAGCGGAAAAGCCATGGGTTTGCTGCTAATCTTAAGAACTATGCAAAATACCGGAAAAATTTCTAATAAAATTTGTAGAGCAGCACATCCATTCAGTACTAAAAGACATCATGAACATATGAATTCTAAAAATAGAATTTGTAATGACCTCTACTGTCAGTAAGTAATTTTAAATACGGTTACGCCACGAAGAACGTCTTGAATGGTAACTAATTGTCATTGCGCAAGTTTACTATTCATTTTCTACCAAACTAGTTAAAGGAGAGTAGGCTGAATACCATACCACATATTTTCGAATAATAAATCATCAGCTATGATAGTAGTGACGAGTGACTTGAAAGTTGGCCCCAAGTCGTTCTATTGGATTACTTTACGTGATGCTACCTCAAAGAGCCAGTATAATGAAACCCCTCCTATAGAATTGCAGGGCCTTCGACGTTTATCTGATGCTTGCACCAGCGAGTCACCTGACATGCTGCAAAATGAAATGTACAATATGAGATGCAGTCTAGAGCCCAGATGTACTGACGCTGTTGGAAAACAAACTGAATGCAGGCTGTAAATGATCTTTCCTCGTTTATGACGCGTTTCGTTACGGACATTTTCAACGCGTTCAGTCTTTGAATCGTGAAATAACAAAAGAACGCTATTCATTATTTAGTATTCACGTGTGCATGTCTTTTCATACTAAATGAACGCTGTTCTGAGAATATGTATTTGATAATTTTCCAGTATCTTCAATGGTTAAGGATATTGACTTTTCCGAAAGAGGACGGTGTTGAATTTTATTTGTTGCGTCTTAATTATGGAAGCTCAAAATCCTATTTAAACTCAGTACAATTCTGATGAGGACATGCAAGAATTTTTCTTAATTTAACTGTACTACGTTGCCTTACCTAAGCTTTAAAAGAAGACTTGTATGTAAGCAAAATTATTTAACAGTATGAAAGTAATTCATTTTATTATTACTTTATTATGAATTTTTCGCTCGAAATAAGAAATAAAATTGTAATATCTACGTAATTTCTGATATTTTATAATTTTGAATGGACTCCAAATTTTAAAAACATTATTTTTAAAATAATCGGATATTTATTCAAGAAATCAGTCATGTTTAAAAGCATGAACTAGCATTGAGATTTTGTGTTTATCTCTTTAAATGAGATTTATATTCAAAAATAACTGATGTTAGAATATTTTCGACTGTTATTTCGGAAATTAAATCATTTGCACAAAACTGTACAGGTGCGCGCCATGGTTGTTTATGGTTTAAAAGTAACAAAGAATAATCTTTTTATTATGTATGGTTCATGAAATCATTCTTGCGAATAAACAAAAACGACGATTTAAATTATATATAATATTCATATAAAAACTTTTAAATCACTTGGTATTTTTTACATTATTTGTATATTATTCGTTTTTATTTATCTTGAATTAATCGAATCATTATAAATACCAATCATCAACAAATTAATCAGTTATCATAAACACATTAATTGAAAATTAATAGAAGTTCCTTCACTAAAATGTTTAACCCGAAAAAATCTTATTTTATATACTGAAGAAAGGAATAGTCCACAAAATTAATATGTATAGTTAAATAACAGTAATTGTTTGATATTTGTTTACCAAGAATCTATTTCAATTTAGTCGTTCGAATACATAAAAAAATTCTAAGATAACAGTTCCATAAATATTTGATTGTATTAATGCTCCTAATTTAAATAATGTTTCTTTGAATCAACAACATTTTGCAGATTCACGGAAAAGATAATTAGTGAAAGATCTTTAGAATCTCCTCTTTACCACAAAGCATCTGACAGCTAAAACGAAGTTTATATTTCGTAAGCCTCGAAGCAATCTAGCTTTCAATTTGTATTTTAGCTTCATTAATACATTTGGGAATTCTCAGTTATTCATTTGTAGCAGAAATTCAGTGACGCGCAGCTATTTTAAATCGCTTGCAGCCTTTTAGGGCGGTAATTAGAAAATTAAATTCTGAAACTAGCTGATAGATTTCCTAAAGTTTAATTATTGAGTAATAAGCGTATGATAAGATCTTTGATCCCATTGTAATTAGTAGGAACTGTGTATTGCTTTAAGTGAATAACAGATAAAAAGGGTAATTTGGATGGAATGAAATTAATCATCAAATTTTAATATACTTTTGAAATGGCATTTGTACTGATTTTTTTTCGGGTTAGGCTATGCAGCATTCGAAAATAAGATTGTAAAAATGGAGATTCATTACTAAATACGGCATTTTAAAGACAGCAGTCTTTAAAAGCTGTTTTAACATAAGGGCTAATAATACATACTCTCATAATATATGGATAGTTAACAAAATAATTTTGTGTAAGCGTATATACAGAGTGTTTCAATAAACGTAGCCAAAATGAAATAGTGGATCAGGCATACAGAAAAGAATCATTTTCGCAGTAGAAAATAGGATCAGAAATGCACCCTTGGGGTTCTTTGTAAATTCTTTTTTAATGTAGTTCCTTTCTTTTGTTCTATGTTCCCCTCCGGCCTGTGGAAGGTCTTAAACCCTCTTGGGTGGGCTGGGTAGGGACGGGTTGTAAATAACTAAATAAATATGTGAAAAAGGGTAACCGGATGAAATGTACAACACAGATTGAATAGAACACAAATTTGCAATAGCACAGTAACACAGTTGCATGACTAACAACATTAAAAATCGTATGCGGCAGGCCAAATACGATAATGGCAAGTAGGACACAATGCCACCAATAAATCTTTGGAGCACTAAGTAAGTGTTCAAAGTAATTGCCGTCTGAGGCGATACACGTTTCGCATGTGAAACTGGGTTGTTGCGCTATTGTAAATTTACATTACTTTCAATATGTGTTGTGCATTCCTTTGCATGGGGCAAATCCCCATTTACGACCCCATATTCTGTTATGAAATTATTATTTTGCCTGACCTGCCA
Organism: Araneus ventricosus; assembly: GCA_013235015.1. Taxonomy (NCBI): domain Eukaryota; kingdom Metazoa; phylum Arthropoda; class Arachnida; order Araneae; family Araneidae; genus Araneus; species Araneus ventricosus. The sequence continues at coordinate 43,180 of BGPR01007714.1, forward strand.
TTTCATTTTGGGAACGTTTTTCAAACACCCTGTATGTACTAACAATAAAAAAGTAGAAAAGTTTGAATGAACTAGTCAAATAATGCTATTGAGTAATTACCGTATACATCTGTCGTAGGTGCTGCAAGCCTGTTTCTGAGCCACTAAGTATTATATGCTCTTTAAACAAGGTGCCCGTAATGATTGCATAAGCTCAGCCTATTGCGATTCCTCACTCTTAGAGCATGAAAAGTGTTCAAAGAACCATATCTCTACGACTTCTTAAGTTTCGAGAAAATTGAACTCAAACCACGATGACGTCACATCTGGTCACAAAGAAACTTTAGTTAAAACACAAAATAGCAAGATAATGTTTATAAGGTCAACAGTTCAAAAAGGCAGCCTTGCATATTAAGGAATGATTAGACACGCTTCAGAATGGTAGAGTGAATCCAGTTTAGCAGTTCGAGTTTAACGTGTGTATAAGCAGCATAAAGGCGAGCAACTAACTCTCTTCCTGTTGTAATTGGGGTTAAATACAATTCGTTCAATATCAATATACAAAGCAATAGTACTGCTTGCGTGTTTCCCTGTTTTCATAATATAATTTCATAATATAATTTAAATATATTAAGTTTTCAAATAAAGTTTCTTTGTGGTCGCATGTGACGTCAAAACCTTAGAATAAACCTGTGAAAATAGAGCCTAACATATAGATAATTATTTGGGTATAAAAATTATATTCTTGCTTTTATGAAACAAGCAAACTGAATTCTTGTTTCTTAATGGTTCTGAAAAGTTTTAAAGATGCAAAGAAAGAATGTAGCCTTTCTTTCTCTTACAGTAACCAGAGCCTAGTTTCAATGTCGCTCTCCACTTCTTCAGTATTGAATGTGGATTGATCTCATTGCATAATATGCAAATGTTAAAATTTAAAATGTTAAAAAAAAATGTTAAGATTTTTGCAGTTTATTTTATAAATTTCTCTGAAAGTTTTTGGCGGATTTAACAAGAATAATGTGAGCGTTAATTATGTAAATAGCTAGGAATTCGATCCTATATATAGTTCCTACGTAAATATAAGATGTTTGTACAGAATCATCGATGTAAGAAGGACTCGAAATTTCTTTCTGAACCTCTGTTAAGAAAAAGTGCTTCAAACAAATTCCTTTCAGTCTAGTGTAGTTAGCGTTATTCTGTTAAGTGACATTAATTTTCTTCAAAGTTTCCGCAATTGCAAGAGTTTTCTTGATTTTCTCCTTTAGCTAAGACTTTAAAAATAAATTTTCTTTTGTTAAACTAAAGGAAGACACGTCTCTCCTTCATTGCAAATTATCTAATTTGTGACATTTGACTGCCTGGGCAGACGCATTGTTAAAGTATTGAAATAATAATGCTAATACCAGTAAAGAACAAACAAATAAAGCAATTTTCACACAAAGGGATCGCATTCCGAATTAAATGTCTCAATCTAAAATATCTTGCACAAAGTTCCAAAGAAAGGGAAGTAACTTCCATCTCTAAATAGCTAACTGATCCTGTTTACTCCGTCCACTTCGTATTCGCTTTTCCTTTGACATTCAGGAGCATCTAAACGCAGCTGCAGAGAAAATAATGCTTTAAAATGTCATTTTCCGCTTCTTTCCAAAACTGGCGACAGACTGCAATGATGCCTCTGACTAGATTAGCTAGATTGATTAAGCAGCTGGTAAAATTGGCCTCGAGGAATAAGAGCTCTTTGTCTATTACGCAACGAGACGTTGTTCTGTCTGTGATTTTATCCTTTATTTTCTACTTTAAAGCTGCTCGTTGACAAGCCAATTTTGAATGAATCGGACTCCGTGCCCGAGTTTTATTCTGTTTTGATTACCGGAACGGAAGTAGAAACTGAAGTACATACCAGCACATATATTTAAAACTACAATTACGTATTTTATCGGCATTGAAGAACTGCAGAAGTTCGGAATTCTTTCGACATTTTAGAACTTTAAAATTTACATTTGAAAGAGTGCAATTATTTTATACAGAACTGTGATGAAAAAATAGTTATACATTTTAAAAATGTGAAACTAAAACCTGTTATGCTGCTAAAATTTTGTGTTATATCTGTACTTAAGATAAGTCTTTATTTGCATTTTGCATAATATCACTTCATGGAAATGAGGGGGGGTTTAGCAGATCCCACTTGAAGACTAGTGCAGATCGTTATAAAAGGAATTATTTCTTGAATCTTTATTTGCAGCTTTTTTCACGTGCTTTTCAGGAAAAATAAAATATAGGATATAGTGTTACCAAACATTAATATGTATACTGACAGTTCAGTGTTTTTTTTCATTAGAAGATTCTTTCATAACCAGTTTACATTTTCAAAGATATATTTATATTTTTAAAGAAAATATAAATACAAAGTCATTAATGGTTATGTGGCTATATTCCCACATCTCCTCTAAACCAATGGACTGTTTTCAAACAAATTTGCACACTTATTATTCAAGACAAGGGCAAGACATATGAACTTTCTAAGTCTAAAGTTAATTAAACAGTCAGTTAATTGGAAATTAACAGAAACCTTTTCCACCGTAACTTCGAACCAAATTATCCAAAAAAACAATTTTATACCGTCTTACAGTTCACACTTTAACCTTTTCAATGATACCAATTTTATTTCTGTAACATTTTTCTTCGTTTGTTATTAATTTTTTTAAGTTTAATAATTTTTTAATTACGTGCAGACGATTTTGAAATAACACAAGTTTATAGCTACTCCGTTGCTAGGTAACAATTAAATTTTGAACTAATTTACCTTTATTTCGGAAAATTTTGCTTGTTTTATAAATATCTATAATATAAAGCAGAAAATACATGCTTATCTGTCTCTTTGTCGGTCATAAGAACTCCTCTAAACAGTGAACGGTAGCGACAAATTTACACACGGCATTCTAGAGCATATTTCTAGGTCAACAGTGCTATTTTCAACTTTCAGAGTTAGTAATTCTTAATATTTTTAATTAAATAACTAAAATTAGCTGTTTTTTTAAGCCCTAATGCTTAGACGTTTTTTTTGCCAATAACTACAAAATATTTATTAGACAACAATTATTTTATGTCATTTAAAGAGCAGAAAAAAGGTTTTTTAAATGCTAATAATTCCATTGCAATGAAGTGTTTTCTCTGACTTATTAAGGAAAAAATATTTTAAAACAGAATTTCTAACAATACTTTTATTCTTATAGAAATATATTAAGTCAAATTACTGTTTCGCGCGAGGGTTTTGCCAGTGTTAAAGTTAATATAAGGAAAATATTGCTTTCTTTGACCATAAACAACAAAGGGACTTTTCATTTCCGGTTTCCTGTTGTCGCAGCATTTACAGCTTTTAATACGGTTTACAGTCAATGACGTTAGTAAATTATTCTCTCGATGTTTTTTGTTTAATTTTTTACAAAATTTTTATCTGATCCTAATAGGTGCGTGCTAAGGCTACTTAGCCGGGTTCCTATAGTAGGAAGAAGAGGAGAAAGGGAGGGAAAAGATGTTCCTAACGGTCTATCTGTCCTTCAGAACTCCTCCCTAAACGGTGAATGATCTTGACATGAAATTTTCACATACTTCACAAGGGTCCGTTCTTAGATTAATTCTACTCTTTCAAACAAAATTGGCTTCCTAAGATATTTAATTAATAACGAAAGTTAAGCCAATTTTAGGCGTTTTTTTATTATTTTTATAAGTTTTCGCCAATAATTTCAGAAAAATATATTGCGTAGATTATTTACATACCATCTTAAGAGCAAGAAAATCATCTTTTTTAATGATTTCAAATTAAATATTATGTGTTCTTTTTCTTAATTTAATGAGAACTCAAATTTATTTCATACACAATTTGTAACAAATGTTTTCTGTTATTTGTAATTAAATTTAAAACCATTGATCGTTTATCAAATCCTTCATTCCATTATTTTGACATTGTGAAAGTTGTATTAAAAATATTGTTTTCTTTGAATGTTAACAGAAACGCAGAAATTTTATTCAGCTTTTATTTCGTAGCATATACCTCTTTCAATATGTTTACGCCATAATACAATGATGTTAATTGCTCTCTTTCCGCGATGCTCCATTTAATTTTACAAATTTTTTAGTCAGTCATAATGAGTGTTTTAAAATCCTTCAAGATTGCGGATCCCACTTCCTACACCGGAGGCCTAGGAAAAGAAGAACACTAAAGTTTTTTCCGGTCATGACTCAGAAACACTAAACGATATTAGATGTGTAGTCTCGATAATGCGCAGGTAACAGATATGAAAGAGTTTTCTGTTAAGTGCGTAGCAATTATGGGAAAGAAATGGAGTATGAATACTCTTAGACTTTTTGCCAAGTGGTTCAAACTAAGAGAGAAAAAAGGAGTTCACTTCATGTCCAAGGTTTCATTGATTAATCGAAAATCAACGAAAGAGCCGTGAAAACATTTTATTAAATTGAATATAAGTACTTGAACTTGAAAATATTTATTTATCCCGACAAGCTCGGCATTTATAAAGAGTTACTTATAGTTGTCTTAAATGGGTAAATGCCAATTTGATGTAATTTTAAATAACACTAAGCTATCTTTGATATGCAGAAAGAAAGAGCAGAAGAAAAATTTTAAAAGCGCTATTTAATTCTATGAAGAAATATATTTGCATTCATTCTTCATTTATTGAACATTTTTATCCAATCATTTGAGATGCTGCAAAATATAATTCAACGAAATTCACTGACCACATAAGCACTAACTCAGCATCTTTCTTTTCTGGCGTCAACAATCAAAACTTAAATAATTTTTTCATAGTAGTTGATGTAAATTAAATGGGAAGTGAGGAAAATTTTTACTGTAAAACTTTATTTGCAATTAATTTCAAGACGAAACTAATACTTAAATAACATATATTATTTCAAAGAATATAACATTTAGAACAAATTCAAGCACGTAACTTTGGAAAATTTTAAAAATATTGTTTAATGTAATAGTTAATATACAAACAGATATGAAACTTTTTATAATGTAAACTATTTTCTACCAAAAAAATAGAAGTATCTCTTTTTTTCCAGTGGTGTGTCTACCTCAGCAAGGTGAGACTCTTTCCGCTGCATTCTGTGCAAGATTCCATTGTATAATGTTTCTCTTCATGTGCGAATCACAAAGAAGTAAATCCATTGTGATGCAGATCATCTCGAGTGTCCCATCGTGTATCTCCCATTTTCTTTTTAAGAGACTCATACTTTTCTGAGGTGAGTTTTGTCACTTTTATTTATACATCAAAATTCGTTTATCCTTTGGTAACCCTCATTAGTTACACAAGATATCATACGATATTCCAGATGTTGATAGATATTCGCCGCAAAACATGAAAGATACTCGTATAAACTTTTGGGCATCTATGGAATGACTATTGTAAGAAAGTGTATTTTTACTAACTGATTTGTATGAACTTTAAAATGATCTAAAAAAGAAAATTCAGTATTAATTAAAAAGAATACACTAAAAAATACTAAGGAGAATAATGGAAGATCTTTTTTTAAACATCATCAAGATTCTTCCTAAACGATAAATCAAATATTAGATTTTGATTTAATACATGAAATTCTCATCACATAGATAATAGAATTTCTAAATGGACTGCACATCAGTAGTTTTCAAAAGGTTTAACAAAAAATGCATTCTATAAATCTATAGCACGATCTGTACATGATAACTCTATTTTTAAAATTCTATTTTTTAAAAATAAAATCCATACAAGATAATTCGGAATTCGTAATCACTCATTCATGAGATACTGTAAGGCAAATGTTCTTTTAAGAAATACTCGAAAATTTTAGAAAAGTAACGAGTATGAGATAGACGCTCAGAAAAGGATGGGATTGAGCCCATTTTTATAATGGCTAAAGTCTGTAGAAAAGAAAATAAACATTCATAACTTCGTGTTTTCCCCGAGAAAAGCGCTGAATAATAGAGATTTGTAAAGCATGCTTCTTTTAATAGTTAAGTGTTAGTGATTGCTAGAGAACAAGCACATGCGGAACATATTTCCATTACAAAATTGTATCCAGCTTTTCCCATCACATTCAAGATCATTCGCATCATATTAATCCCCCCAATGGAAAGAAATTCTGCAATGTTTACATATTCCTGCGATAATCGAAATAGCAGAAATTCTAAAATAAAATGTCGATAAATGAACTTGTATCATTATAACTTTTCTATATTATTTTTTTACGTTCTTTTCAGAACTTTTTTCTTTTCAGCAGAGTCTCACAACTCAAGGGGTTTAGAACATAAAGCAGCTCTGGAAACAGCATTTATTATTTTATAAAATGAAATTACATAACATACAGAAATTACAGGTAATCAAAAACTAATCAGACAACTTTACAATTAGAACAAATGTCTGATTCAATCACTTAGGGAACTCAACAACACAAATATCACAGACAGAGTAGCACAAGACATCACTAAAAGAAAAACAAATTCACAAACAAAAGAAAAGAAAGATTACCACCAATCTAACTGCTTAACAACATTCACTGGAAAATTACAACACCTTTGGTTACTAAACAGTGAACTTATTATTAAAACATTTTAAAACCAGATTGTTAACCTGAACTTCTTGAACTGTGATATAAAATTCCTTATCCTCTCCACCAAACATATTAGTATTGCAATATCTACTTATTAGTAACAGAAAATCAGAAAACTCAGATTCAAATTTGTTTCAGGAATTCAATAAAATACAGTGGGAGGAATTTCGACAGCTGGTAGAAATGATCCGATTGAAACCATCCAATGAATCTGTTTTGAAATAGAATTATTTTAAACTTTGATGTGAAAGCAATCATAAAGGCAAAACATGGTATGGAAAGACTGGTAGGGTAAGGTGATATTTTTGCATTTTAAAAGAGCGAACTTTAAAAATATAATTTGGAGATGTAGTCATAAAATCTTTATTTATTTTCTAAAACACAGACATAACTGATACTTTTATCAATAAAATGATGATATAAATTTTGTAAAAGTATTCATTCTTTTCAACGTGGTAAAAACATCAATTAATTCAGAACCTAATTCCTATGTTCTCTTCTTTAATTTCAGGCTTCAAGGCATGTTCCATCTTGTTTGATCTCGTTTAGATTATTAAAGGTGGGAACTGCCTCTGTATCTGATCATTTCTTCTTTTCTAAGTCATAGCTCAACTTTCTTTTTCCGTATAAAATATTATAATATCTCCAAGAAGTTTTGTTATTTTTCCAGATTAACTTTTGTTTTATTTGTGGTGAACACAAAATTTAGCCTCAAAAAAACTGATTTTGCAGAAGAAAGTTTATTTCTTGCTGAGATTAAACTTGGGAGAGGAAGATCTTCGTTAATGATTTAAAGGCAAGAGCTCACAAATTTCGGTTATTCCATTAATGTGGTGGGAATAACGAGAACCACAGTACTGATTGACTGCATTTTTTATTCAATGGATGTGAAAAGTAGAAAACAAGATGTACCTATAAATTATGCACCATGCAGATTACCTATCCAAATTTCATTTTCTAAATTTCATTTCAGCTATTAACCTCACAATGTTGAAATATCAATACCAAAATCACTTCTAATTTAGAGGAATTTAACTTGGATTCAGAGGAGGGGGAAATTAGTCCCTGTCGAGAACGAATCTGGCTCATATTTTGAAGTAGATGAATAGCTTCAGCTTTCTAATCAGAGTGAGCTGAATGATCTTGTTAGAGACCTAAAGTCTTTCAATACAAGCAGTGCAATCTTGGGCTTGCGGCTGAAATATAAAAATTTGTTATCACCTATAACGTCATTTCCATGCTGTAGGCATTGACAGATAGATTTTCCACCATTTTTTCCGAAAGAGGAGAATCTTGTTTATTATATTGACATCCTTTTTTAATTGGCCATCGAACACAATTCTGATGAGAAGCGCTTATTTATAGTATCTCAAAAACTATTCTCAAGGCAGTCTTCCTGTACAATGTCAACAAATTTGCCTCGATCTCTTTTGGACATTAAGTATAATTTCAGGAAAATTAGTGAGATTAATTCTGCAGAAATGACAGTGTGATAAACACTGATGATTATATATGATGATCTGTGAGGGTTTCAAACTTTCACCCATGCTGTTTGACCACCAATCAAACTACTCGAAAAATCGTGCTTTTTTCGCTTGTGTGACAGTCGAACAAGACAATTATATCAATTATAATTGGAAGAAACTTATCGCAATTTCTGATACACTAAATCCTGATGAAAATCATGTTGTTCTATTGGAAGTTTTGTTATGTTGTTATACTTGGAAGAAACTGATTGGCAATTTCTGATACACTAAATCCTGATGAAAATTATTATTTTTGTATCCTTATCTCTACTATTAATAAAAGCGAGTGTGTGTGTGTGTGTGTGTGTGAATTTTATTTGATGAAAAATTAATTACATTTTGTTGTTTTTCCGAAAAAATATTTGAAAACCATCTAGAAATTATATTGCAAAGTATTTTGCACCATCTAAAAATGTAAAAAAAAAATTATCTTTTTGCCAATTTAAATGCCATGAAGTTTTTCTCTAATGTTCAAATTTTGGTTAATTATTTCTATGCATAATTTGCATAAAATAATTTCCATTCTTACAACGAAATTAAAACCGTTTTAACTGTTTGTACAAATATTTAAAAGTGTAATATCTCCCATTGTTAAGACGCTAATCAATGATCAAATTTTGGGATAAATTTTTACTTTCTAATTCTGTTTCAAAAATTTTCACTCTCATCAAAGTTCAATGAAATATTAAGTATATTAGGCAATATGCCAAGGGTTAGTTAGGTTTATTTTGCTTGCTATTTAATTCTCTATTAACACGTTTCAATCCAACAAAAATGTTGTTAGGCATGCTCACATAATGCTTGTAAACTGCGCTACACCAGTTTAACTTCTGAAAAGTCTGCGCATTTTGCATGAGGAATAAGAATGTGAAATTATAGCACAGCAATGTGGAATTAGTTCTGAGATGACGTGGATGTATGTTTTTCATGCGACTCTGATATGAGACTTGACTCCATAACGAAGGTTCATGTATAAATGAATATTTATATCTTCCTTTAAGTTTAAAGCGGCTTAGTAAAGGGAAATATGAATATTATACATAATAGTATATTATTATACATAGTAGTAACAAAGCAAATCGAGTAATAACAAAATAAATGCAATTTTGATTTTCGTTTACTTTCCTGAATGTGTCCAGGGAAGCATTGATTTATAGACGGTATTGTGATATTGTAACCAATGCGCCTGTGCACTGAAAATAGCGCCACCTATCGTGGCAAGGCACGAAGCTAAAAGACTCATTCAGAACTGTGGAGTGACAAGGTGAACGACAACAGTGAGCCCAAATCCGAAACTCCTTTATAATCTCTAGTGTTAATGTAAATATCTATTCTTGATGTGTCGATGTTTGTGTTTGCAATAAATGTTAATGTTTCTAAAATAAGAACCATACCGTGTTATTTTGGTTTGCAAATTGGAGTCAGAAATTTAGGTCCACTGCTTATAATATTACTTTTGTTACCGTTTTCGAACTTTTTAACGAATGATAATTGTGTATTTTTTCCGCAATCTTCCATGTCCCTTGCTCCTTTTTGGACAGATGGCATCGGATATGGTAAAAAACCAATGAGAGAAATCAAAAGGACTTACCAGTTGTTCGAGAAATATTTGTAATTTTCCTTCCATCTAAATTATTGACACAAGTCAACGCATTTCGTTCACAACACATTCATTCACATTTCAAAGACCTGAATAGTATGTTCTAGAAATAATTTAACTTGATGAAGCTGTACAACAATGAAAAAAGTCAGACACCAATAGAAGATCAATATGCATATATTAGATTTACATTTAACCTTCGAAGATGCACTTGGTTGGTATGTGAACATGCCATGTGCGTTTTCAGCTAAGTTTTGCTGGCTTCAAAGAAGCAATAGATGTTGAAGCTTCAGTAACAGCTAATCATATTTCTAGTTGCCGAAAATAACTCTCTCGAATGAGAATAAGAGACCATTTTTTACTCTTGCGGATTGGACCCTAGATAGTCCAATTAAACACTAATGCATGCTTCAGTTGCACTTCTCAATTATCGTTTGATGGAAATATTCATAAAAGGAACTGCATAAATACCGCCAATCTTATTTAATCAGCTATCTTTGATATATGAAAATTCTTTTCGGGAAATTCGTTCGTTTCATGTTGGGCACGGTTTGTCCTATCTGAGATTCTTGTGGCAGGAAAAAAGCATATCGTTAGCTTAACAATTTATTTTCTTAGAATTGTAAACGTAAGAAAAATATTTAATATTTTATTTAGTTGCTGTTGATATCGAAGTATTGGATTTGCATAGTAATCATGCAACAAAAATTAAGTAAGATGAAAAAATACAGTTTACTTTGTCTCTTAGTAAAGTAGATATTGTGGAATATAGACTGATGTATAATATTCGTAATATCTTACAATAGTATATAATATCTAACAACATTGTTCATTGTCGTACTTGGGATTTACAATTCGTCCCACTTTACTACATAAATAAATCATATTCATACTAATAAGCAACTTTTTATGCTTTCCTATTCGCATACCATGAATGAGTAAGAAGTTCCATGTCTGTACAAAATTTGTAATTGTCCGCATGCGGCAGTTCCTTTTATTTCCTAAATCGGCTGGCATTTAATTTTATTTGAATCTTTACATTTCGTTAAATTTTACTCACACTGTTTTAACACTTAACAGAGCTAAATGCATTTAGTTCCAAAGTATTACATCAAAGGTATGGTTTAAAACTATATTTGAATGTATATATATCGGAACAATAGTCTTTTAACTCGGAATGATAATTCTATCAAAGGAATTAATTTAAGTGATGATGTTTATTATATTTCTTGACATTTATTGATTGCATAGATTGGCATTGATTGATAGAACTGAAGTGTTAGGATTATAGAATTGTTCTTTCTTTTCTATGGTACAGTAAAAGAAAATGAGTGCTTTCAAAAATAAAATTCTAATTTTTTTTAACATTTCTTTGATTTATTAAATTTCCATTTCCATTCCATTTTCAATATTACCATTAATTCCTATACTGTGTTGAAAGAATAAATCCAAATCAGGTTTCAAATATTCGGATGATAGAAAAGCAACAATTTGCTGTTAATTTTCAAGCATTTTTTATCTTCAAGAATTACTTCCAATCTCTACGACAGAGTAAAAAAAAATCTTTTATCAAGTTTCAGACACTTTATGAGAGAACGTCCAAGATATTTTTAGCAGCTCTTTCAGTTATGTTGACGCTGACTTTCTGATAAAAATCGAAGTATGGTATAACTTATTACAAGAAAAGTGCTTCTGTCGTTTCTCTCGTCTTATATTACATATCAGATTTGCGATCAAAGTGAGAGGCTCTTCGGAGGAGCTTGATCAGGAATTCATATAAGATACCAGATCTCAGCGAAACGGGAATATATTCATAGAAGAAATAACTCACTTTTTTTCTGTATAATATTTTTTTCCTTTGAATGAAGGAAACGCTTAGTTCGATAAATAATATATGGGTTGGCAAGAATTTTTATTACAAAAATAAATGACTGTGCTTTCTGCCAGTAGCCTTAAAACACAGTAAACTTAAACATACCATCTGTTTGTTATAATTTCTTACAAAAATTAGAATAATTTTGGAAGTTAATCTTTTAACTTTAGATTTTTTCGTGTATAAGATGGTTCCAAATCTTTCGAATAAAAATTATTTGCGTTTTATTACGCCTTTTTTGGATTACATTATATGCATATAACATCATTCTTAAAGTTGTAAAGAATCTTTTGAATAAACAGGCAGTAGTGGCTCGAACCTCTTTTTATTCAGGTTAAGATGATAATGCAGATTACTTAGATAATGAAATCGTACTTCAAAATACAGCCATTAGCAAAATTTAAGAGGTTCCGCGCGAAGCGGCGTGTCATGGAACACAGGTTACATGTTTAGAAAAAGGGAGGTTAAAAATGCGCAGAGAGCTTAAATACTTGGAAGACTGGTACTCCCCGGAAAAGACTCGTGACTGGAAGTTAAAGTAGAAGTGTGGCTATATCGATTGGAGTAGTAATTAAAAGTGAAGTATCGTTAGAAACAATTAAAGAAAGTTGAAAATTAAATCATTAAATGCATATAAACCTGAATCAAGTAAAAAAGATATTCAAACCTTCTCCAAAAGATTGTATTGATTTCACATATTTGCATTCAAGATATATCGGTGCTTAAAGCAAAACTGTCAATGATCAACTGAATTACAGCTTATGATAGTTACGCAAAAAGTTTTCAAAAAGGTATTACATTATTATATAAAGCAAAATATTATGTCCCACAGAGATGAAAATTGCTATAATCGCAATACTAATCGTTCCAAATTTCGAAAGCAAACATCAGAAAATTCACAAAAGTTTCTACTATAATAAAATTTCTACCACTATCTTCTTTTGTATATACTAAATCTTAGCACCCGAAGAGCCCATTTTCACGTATAATGTAAGAGCTGCACGAATCACATACAGGAATTAGCACAACTTTCCCTTTCTAGTATTTTAAAGTTACCTATTTTTGAACTCTGAGAAATTTATTGAAATATTATATTTCTCAGTTATAGAAAATTGGGCTTGAATCTATCTATTTTGCATGTGTTTTGAAACTGTCGACATAGGCAAGATTTCACAAAAAGCTCGATTTTTCATCCTTTCTTTAACAAATAAATACTTTCCCCAGTAGCACAAAAATATCGTGCAATATTGTACGACATTGAACAATATTCACATTATTGTATAATATTGTAGAATACCATATAATATCGATCAATATTTTACAATATCGTGCAACATGTTGTGCAACCTCGGTTGCAAATTGCCTTCGTTTTTTGTTGATAAAACGCTTCAATAAATAGAGGGGAGCCTAAAATCTGTGAAAAAATTTCGATCTTGAGACCTACTAATACAAATGCATCTGTTATCCGAACAAAATCCTTTTTCTTAGCAAAAACTTTTCTAACTAACCTTGACTATGTCATAGTAGAATCTTAACATATATCTAAAGAATTCAATTTTGAACTTCGTTATTCGGGATGGAATGAGAGTTTTACCTAAAAATTAATATAAATTTGAATTAATGATTCGAGATAATAAAATCCATCATTAGAACCAACTAATGTCAAATTCGCCCCCCAAGCACATACTTTATGTGAAAAGTAATCAAGTTTTATTTCATTTCAGCTGCCTTAAACTGGGAATTAAAAAAA